>JAVFBX010104199.1:0-28318 GCA_034783855.1 Mopalia kennerleyi | reverse complement strand
ACGCCTGCGGCGGCTCGGGTTTTGACTCGGTGTCAAAATGACGACAGAGGTCTTAAAAAATCCAACTATGACCGATAAAGAGGCTTTAAACCCCTAAACAATACTGGTAAATGGCTGAGCGTTTTTGATTTTCAGTCGTTGTCCCTCAAAACGTTTAGTTTTTCTCGGCATGATACATTTTCGGTGTACAAAAGCTTACAACCGGCCTCTGGGTGATGAGTACAGATACCTTTGTTATATTGAAGAAACAGCCAGGTTAGGATACCAGGACATACTTAATGTTATCTCTGTTTACGGATGCTGTAATCTGATTCACTGTGGGGAAAGCACAAACCACAGGAGGCTCCAGTTTACCCCAGCAGGAATCATTAACATACCGGTCGCTGTTTGTAAACCGCGTCTCATTGGCTGACTCACCAGCCGTGATAACATGTGTCTTATGAAATATTATGAAAACACATTGATTTGTTTAATCCGGCCAGTGTTTTGGAAAATGAATCAAAAGTTCAATGATAACCATTTAATACGTAGTTTGAGTGATTTTAATGCGAACGACAATACATGTATATATGTTAAATTTTTTTAAAAAGTAATGATATAATAAATATAAAAAGGTTAACATGAATGGACCATATTTTGGTTATGTCGAATCAATCTATAACGTGATTAAGCGCATTTGATTAAAACAGTCGACGTTTACCTCCATAAAGACCGCTTGGTCATAAACCCGGAATATTTTGTGTGGTGATATTCGGTAATTATCAAAACAATTTTGCGGTCATTGCCTAGCAAATTACAACTGTTTAAATACACCGGGACTATATGCTATGATGTCGTATAGCTGTAACACAATGCAATTTCTTTTTAAAAGACACTAACAAATTTAAATAATCTTAAATACATTGTTTTCATTGTATGTTGGCCCACACATCACTACTCCACATTTGAAGCAGCTGGGCCGGTCTGTACCTGGGGCCAAGAAAGAAGCTCCGCCTCGCCAGATAGTGATGGCGCGGGGTTATCATAAAATAACAGTCTGTATGGAAAAGCTATATGGTACTTAATATAATTGATGGTTACAAAATGGCTTACACGTGAAGTAAATAACGAGACAATGATTTAGGAGAAATCTTTGGCTGCACTATGGCTACCTATACAGATCAACTATATTTTTCTTCATATTTTGATGGTGGAAAATGTATCAATAATTGCTGTACATCAATTCACATAAAAACGTATTTGTTGTGGACTTGTTTGCTTAAGCCAACGGATCAGCTGAACAAATTGGCTTTGACGTAAGTGTCTAAACGGTTCGATATAGGGCGAATATCGACCATCATGGCTAACACAGAATTGACAATTACAATCTTATTATATATTTTTAAATTTAATATAGAAATAAGACCATATATAAAACAAACTATAGGGTGAAACAGACATAGTGCATGAAGGTAATTAACGTTTTTTTCAGTATAGAGTATATGAGACTCAATATTATTTTGCTGTCGTGAAAGATACGTGCGTACTGGACACGTCTGTTGGGTATTTTCCCCACGTCTAGCATATTCGGACCCACAATGATATCAAGAGCAACTCGGAACATATATCTATTAAGCTCATATATTAATTAAAGCCCATTATACTTCATCACCCCAATTAACGAAAGGGGTATTTTGAGAGCGTTTCTGTTACAATTGTACTCTCAGTGCAAGATCAACACGATGATAATCTGTTTAGGCGTCAACGTTATTCCTATCATATCATTCCCACCTCAAACATCTAGAACTTGCAGAAGAGTGCGTTTCTGTTACAATTGTATTCTCAGTACAGCTTAAACATTATCGTCAGGGGTTGAACGCGTTCTACCATTACTTCCAAATCTACCAATCCTACCCCATCTTAAAGTCGACACATTCCATCCTTTGGTTGTAGCTCATATTTTTTTCCACTTCAAAGGTCACATTCCAATTTGTTTTCAGTATTATCTCATCAAACAGCGTAACGTTTATCAACGCCATACGAGTAAGCAGGTGATGGCCATAAATGGACCGTTTTACCGTAGCAACTATTCTTAGCATTCTTTGAGACAGTAAGCATTCGCCAATTTAAAAAATAACCTATTCCTATATAAGATCAACAAATTCAAAATCATTATTCTAATAGACAGTGGAATGTTTCATGATTTAAAATCTATTATACATTTACATTCTCCATAATAATTTCATGGCACTTTTTCACTTTATACAAATTGTTCACTAATAATTTTTCGAGCACTAGTCCACTGTCACAAATATGTTGTATTTATCTTAATTTGGGATAAAAAAAAAGCCCTCTGGAGCTTTATTCCCGCCATAAGTTTACTTAGGAATGTTTGTATACATGTATGTAGCATAATTGTGTGATATGTGTATCACTATATATAAATATAGCTATATTTGAAAGACAGTTTTACATAGTGTTTGATGAATTAAATAGCAATCAATCAGTTGTTGTTCTTCATTTCGGATGCTCTGTGTTGGCCTAGTGTGTTGTCAGTTGTGTTAAGGATGGTCATATCATCTATCAGACCGGTACGCAGTCATGTCATATGGGCGAAATTATGGCGTCTAGTACGGCTCAAAACTCAAAAGATGCGTTGATTGGTCTTTTACGCCCTACTTATGGGTATTCAATTATGTTACGTAGTATATTTCAACAGTCATTGACACGGACACAACTAAAAATGTGAAACTGTTGAAAAGTGTAACTCCCTCCAGTGCTAAGTAAAGATAACATTGCAACTCTTGAGACGAAAACCCATAGCCAGTCGACCTGAAAGAAGCACACAGACATACGACAGACAGACAATCCATTAAATAAGATCAACTTTCGGAAAGCTTACGTCAATACGGTATACTGACTTATACACTATCTGCTTTTTAATTGCACACTTATATAGTTTGCATACAAACCTTCCCTGTATGGTTTTGTGTGAAGATTTTAATGCTACTTGGCTTCATATTTTGATAATTAATATTTTTGTGCACATGCAACTATGTTCCCCATACGCGAACAGGACGCGGGTCTGTTTGTACACTCAGCGCCTTGTTAACGAGAGCTATATTGTCTGAAGCATGAGCTCCGTCGACGGCATCGCCGAACCCACTGCTGAGTTGGCTAAAGGGGCGAAGAAGGCAAAGCATGAGAGCATTAACGCAAAGATCTTAATGGATTCCGCACTTCAGAAGCACGTGTGGGACACTTGAAATATTCTGTGAGCCAATCAATAAATCTCTCATTAATAATAAGTGCCACTGATTGGTTTCTCGTAAATTGAGGCCAGGGTTTAACGATTCTTCATCATACTAATATCTAAAATTATTGACACTGACAAGAACTGCACTCACCATTTTATACGGCTTCATTGCGCCCTTGCTTAGGACAGAATATCGGAAGCACAATCGCCTTGTTTTTAATCTTGAATTCAAAGGTAACTTTTGCAACAGATCATTTTGTGGTGCATTTGAATACAACCGTAAGCGGGGTTTATCTTCATATCTTACGAACAGCCCGCTTGAACATAAACCTATTTTGAATGTCTAAATGTAGTGATATCCGCTAAAACGGCGTAAATTGTGCGAATTACAGCTGTATAAATACATCGGAACAATACAATTCCCTGTTTAAAGCTACCAGTCACCCAAATCAAACAAACAAACAAATTATAATAATACGAAGAAGTTTAATCACTTTGAAATGTTCAATTTTATGCTGACCTACATAAAACATTTTCAAATGTTTATACTTGTAAGAGTAGCGCCCCTTCGCCACTTCCTGGTAAGACAGTAATGGTGCGTGTTTACTACTTTATACTGGTATATAGCTTCTACCACTCCTATGTTTTCTTAAGTCAATCTACATCTGATGACGATACGGGAATATGTATCGAAACGTTGTGTTGTATCACAAAACAAGAAAACAAAAATGGTTATCCAGAAATTGTATAATAAGTGTTAAATTCATTCTGACACTTCTGCACATTTGTAGTATATATTCCGTTATCTTTTGTCCAATATACTTAAAACATTACGAATCTTACTTTATGTCCAAGTAGAATCGAAAGTACCCAAATGTACAATCATAATCAAACACAAAACGATGATAAAAGGTCACGGTTAATGTCAAGAAATTCTTTCATCGCGAGGTAAATCGAATGCTGGGCAGTTGATCTAACCCTGACCATATGGTGCAGGTTTGCTGTTGTAAATCAGTACTGAATGGAACTCCGCCACCTGAAGTTCAATGCCCAGTATTAATGTTAATGTTTCTGCCTACTTTTCTTACATTTTAAGGATTTTGCTTGTAAGCAGTGAAATTTGTCTATAAAACAATCGAGGCTATATAAGGAAGTTACGTTTCAGTTCCGACTATATGATCGGTTTATCGTGTTGGTTGGGCTACATCCGAAAACATATAGCCCTACTTGCGGTGAAAGTTGTTTGTTTGATTTGGGTTTAAAGCCGTGTTCAAGGGTATTTCATTTATATCACGACGGTTTATCTATTTTACTCTTTTATTTGATTAAATACATAGGAAATCCGGGCCAGCAGAAATGTCGAAAAAGCCAATTCGATTGACGATTCCACATCTTGTGAATCAGTCATATACCTGATGGCTGGCAGACAGACTCGAGCTCATGAGCCGTATATCGAAGGCGGGTCACACTAGTTGACTACACTAACAATTGAAACACGGTTGTAGACCGAAATCGTAAGAGTGTGTTCTAAAGTATACTCTATTTAAAGAAGGGTGATTCCTCGTTATCCTTGTCAAAAATGTTAAAAGTTTTTTTTTTAAATTACAAAAATAACCTTGTGGAGAGTTGGGATCTTTCTGTTGCCCTGGTGCTATCAGAGCTAAGGGTCAACATGAGGCCGATGTGCTTGTGTTTGTTATCATCGCATGTCTACAACCCCCCCTCAGAAGAATGCTGAGTGTGAATGCAGGCCTGTGATGTGTTCCTCTTTAGTGAGTCTGACCACCTGTTTTGTAAGATGTTTGAATCAATGGTACAGATAAACAGAACGCAGTATATACAAGCCCAACTCTTAGCGCCAGCTCTATCTTCCTGCATTAATGTACTTCTAGGAAAGTTACTTATTTGACTAGTAAACATGAAATGCCTACTTCATCTGAAATTAGGTTTCTCGTAATTCAACATAGACAAATCTCTATTTGTATATATGGTGGTGATATATTATTTCAGTTTTAAAACTTTCAGTTGTGCTGAGTAGCTTTGATGCCCCCAACCTTGTTAACAAACATAGGTATTCTCTTTGACTGTACAGCTAGATAACTTTAATATCTTGTTTATTTGTATCTATCTGCTCGAATTATTCCTTTGCTGCCTATCTGTTTTACCGCCAGTTGTCTGAATAATTGAGACACGGTAGCTGTCTTTATGGACTGCTCAGTTTTCGAATGCACACTAGTTGATTAAACACACATCAAACAACTTTTAGCATGACCTCACCCTGTAAGTAGTAAGTACTGACCAAACAGAGTGCATTCGAATCTACATAGAGATCCTATATTGTTATGTTTTAGCTTCACAAGAGATAAAGCCCTGTATAAGGATTACTACTAACATATTGGCTTTTGGGAGAAATGACGAGATTACAAAGTACACAATAACCTTGAGCTGGAAACAAATGATACACTCTTTGGTGACATTTACTCTTCAAGAAATAAGTTCGGATTAAACAGGTACCAAATGTTTTCCTAATCCGCTGACAGATATTATGGTAAAATACTTAGTGTTATTAATTTTCAGTCGTTTCCTTTCAAAACTGTTCGCTTTCCAAGCAATGATACGTTTTCTGTATACAACAGCTTACAACCTGCCTTAGAGTGATGTTTATCAATAACTTTGTTTTATCGGAGAAACAATAAGGTTAGAGTATCAGGACGTACCTACTTCTCTATGTTTACGATTCCTGTTATCTGGTTCACTGCAGGAAAAACACAAACACAAACCAGAGAAGGCTGCAATTTACCCCAGCAGGAAACAAAAATATACCCCACGTCTCATTGTCTGACATACATGTTAAAGCAGGTGTCGTACCGGAAACATATTGATAGGACATGTGCTATATCTGGCACAAATCGTATTTATATCATCAGCAACAAAAAGGGTAAGTTGTTTTGCGTAAATTTAAACAATGTATCGTTATTAATTGTACACTCACTTTGGAGCAATTGAGGAAAGATTTAAAATGTACATTGAGGTGCATCGCTCTCAAAACGTCGTATTCAACGGTATTCCACTAATATTACGACCGGTTGTTTATTTTACCCTGCTCTTTGCCTAAATACACATGAAACCCTGGCGGAAACCTCGTAAAAACCATCCCGGCGATTACCGGAGCCACATCGTGTGACTCCGTCATATACATGATGATACTAAGCAGACACACGAACCACTAGGCCACGGTCGCGGGCCGAAAGAGAACTGGTACAATATTGGATATTGAACATTTTTGTAAGGAATGCTATTTTGTTCATAATTAACTCTCAACCCTATATGCGTTAGGAAATGATGCTCAACATGTTAGTGTGATAGCCGTGGTGTTTAAAATGTACAGTAATTGACTTTCGTCGGTTCGCGTCAAGACAGAGGAGTGTCTATCTGTCATTTCGACACCATGAATTGAACAACTGCCTCAGTTGGACATCCTGTTTGAAGAACACTTAACATGCATGAGATAGGGAAACTGTGAAAATTGGACACCATTTACTAAATATGTTAAGCAAAAGGACCATTTTGGATACCATACTTTTGATTTATGGCAAAGCCGCTGGTTATCTTTACGACACTGAATTGCAATCAAAGCGCTGATTCGTCAACATTAAAATAAAAATAAAAAACATAGAGAAGATCAAAATCTATTCCGATAAAACACATAAGAAGCATCAAAGAAAGAAGGGTAAAGAGAACCAAATAACGTTTTATTGTAGACAGGCATGCATGTGGTTAATTAGTAATGCTTTGTACATGACACATTTGTATAAAGAGACGGTATGCTAAAACTACGCTTCTATACTAACCATGGAAGACAACAACGTTAGTAGAAGACGTATCCTACTGGAATAAAGACAAAACAAAAGTAAACAAATATAAAAAGAACAAAAATAACTCAACAATCCTTGTCCGTTGAGACCAATGTAATGTGTAATTACATGTTGTATGTTTTACTGTATTCGACACATTTGATAATAAAAATAAACAATTTTATGCCAACAATTAAAAAACGTGCACATTCTTTAAATTCAAAGAATCAAAGTCAGACAGTCAAATAGACGGATTTATGAAAGAACACCTGCACGTAGTATTTTTATTATCATTTAGTTAAGATTCCGACATTGATGTAAACATGTTTTGATTCAATATGCTTTTATTTATAAGTTATAATACACACAATTCAGTAGTAGACACTTCAAACAAAGCCTTATATTGTTTGATGAACGATGAAGGAGACTTTGTCCCAATCAACTGTCATATTTCGTTGTGAGAATATGGCTTGTCAATTGCTATGTCTGATCATATCAAAACACCAATGTTATGGGCTTGTCTGTTCCATTCAACGGACTCATTCAAATCTCAGTCAATGAGCAGATTGACTTTGACGGTAGTGCGTCTTAACGGCTCGACGCAAGACAAATATCGACCAGCCAGCGCCAAATATTATTGAAAAATGAAGTCAGATCTGGCTGATCCACTTGGAGGATTTACACAATGTATAATACAAGTAACCGAGAGCAAACTGACACGTACATTGCGACCCCTTGGCAAGGAACTTCCTGTTGTCCTAGTACTCTCAAGCTAGAGGTGTTGTGAACATGTTGTTTTTTGTCTTGTTATTGTCCTGTCTCGTTGAGGAAGATTTTTTTCACCCATTTGGCAGGAACGTTGTCATATGGGTGAGATTTCATTTAGTACGCCGTAAAACCCCATATCAAAGAAACAAAGAAACAAACAGACCTACGCACTTAAAATCCATTTTTAAGAGATGACAAACAAAAATTGTACTAAATATTAGGAGCATCAATGTGAGTTCGTGCGGAGTCATTTTATTTAGAGATATTTTGGTATTGGTCTTCGTCTCGAAACATCCAACTGGTTAGTGTCCGATTTGTTGTTATCTCCCTTTAGTTGAGCCTTTTTGATTTCTATAGACATAATCGACTAAACAAAACACCAAAAGCGAGGGGATTCCCAAATGTCGACGTATTTGTAGCCGTTTTGTAACCCGGCGATATTAGCTCTTCTTTTGCCACTTGTGATTTGCTAAGCACAGCGTGTGTGAAGCGTACTGCCGAACGAAAGAGGCCTGCGGCTTAATGGTTAGCCTGTGAGCTCAAATCCTACTTCGATGTACCGTCCATGGGATGGAGTCCATGTATATGAGTGAGTCACAAGAAACAGTGGCATGGTTTTCACGCGGTTCCCCCCTCGCTGTACTTAGACAAGGAACAGTGTGAAATGGACAATCCGTCGTCATATAAGTGAAATAGGCTACCACCCTTGAATACGACGTCAAGCCCCAATAAAACAAACTTAATTAATCAAATTACCTTTCAAGGGCAGTAACACAACAACATCGTTCGTCAAATTCATACAATATGTCCAACTACAAACACAAGCAAATAATAGGAAGATATTTAAATCAGATGTAATATATAAGAAAATAGACTGAACAAACATACGAGTGAGCCGGCGGGGATATGTTTAGTTTGACCCCAATATTCAGGGCATGTTTCCGTGTGTGCCCACACACCTGGGTGTAGATTTACTGATTAATTTGACCAGCTGTACGGACTATTTCCTTACTTTTGGTTTATTAATTAGTTTGATTAACAATATCATATTACGTTCTGCACTCAGGTGACATTTTAAAACTCTATACTGCCTTTTAATTGTTACGGTGAAAATAATATAACAAGCTGGGTTCCCTGTAGCTGTTTACTTTGGTAATGTCATGGTGAGATCAATATGGTACCTCTGCAATTAAAACTGGATCAATACTCTCAATATTGTCTCCCATTAGGTCATATTGAGTTCTTAAATATTAGATTTCAAATCACAACTGACTATTTCCATCAGGCCTTAGGGAGACAATTTAATTTGGGTTGGGATTGTATTAAACGGCATAAACTTCATATCTGGGACACGTTGCTCGAAACCTTATTAAATTTAATCCTGTACTAGATGAGTTTGGGTAATTTTATTGTCTGTTTGTTGGTTTGATTAGGGCTTAACGTCGTGCTCAAGGGCATTTCACTTAAACGAGGACAGATAGTCAACTTCAGATTGCGTCTGGCTTAATTACGGTGGGAAACCGGGAGGAAACCTCGTTGAAACCTTCCTCGCCATTGCCATTTCCGTTGGTCAACGATTGATAATTGTGGATATTTTTTCCAAAACCACAAATCTGAAGTGACAGGAAGTAACATTTAATGCATTTTGCGCAATTAAATCAATCAACAATTCTGTATTTAGTATTAACAGCCTTGAGAGATTCTGAGTGTCTTTTTAGAAAGTGTATATTAACAGTGTTTTCGTTATTTTGGGATTACACTTTCTTGGCTTGGACAGATTCTAGTTCAGAAAAGTTTTGCAGGCTGAAACCTTAAACACGTACAACACATTAGAATTAAAATATCCAGTTAGGTCCCTTAATCTGGCAGGGAGATCTCAATCAGTCCCAGCACCACGGGAGCGACTTACCTTCATGTATGCTCCATAGAAATTTAAATAACTGGCTTAAAACTTACTATTTGTAATCAGACTTTCAAAATATATTAAATGCATAACTGTAAGATTAAATAACAAAAAAAAGAGTCCATTATGAGCCCAAGCTGTCCATCAAAACCTTATATGCATTCAGTCGGTCGGCCAGATTATACATACGTTACATTGTGACTTAGTTACCAGCTTTATAAAACAATGATAGTGGCTCAGTTGAAAAGCTGGAAATTCATTTCCCACTTAAATAAACACATGGGTGAAGACTTGTAACATTATGTTAACTTATCAATAAATCTCCCATTCTCCAAATGGGTCACAGATGAGATGAACGTAAATTAGGGCTGAAGATAAATGGTTGTACAGAGGCGGACATTTCCAGAGCAAATACTATAAGTTGCACAATGGCATGTTGTCTATAGTTATTCATAATACTATTTACCCTGACTGTATGTATTGTATTTCTTGTGTTTCTATTCATAGTTAATAGAAACAACGAATGCGCCAAACGTGGATGGTATATTAAGTCGCCTGTAATCATGTAACCAACACATCGATATAGTAATTCTGTGCTGGAATGATATAGTCGTATGTATAGTATGTGTTTAAGCAAAACGATGCTATATACCCTCTACAAAATAAATAGACAGGAAAAAAACAATCACATACACAAGCAAATGATTTTGGCTGTGCAGCTGTTTACTGTTTACCATCGTGATATCATTTATTCGCTATAAATAATATTATTTCATTAAGGTATCGTTTAAATGGAGTGAATACAGCCTTTAAAGACTTGTTCTGTACCGTCAAAGGTATAAAACACCCGTTAGCATGCCGCAAAACACCAATCAATTCCAGAACTCAACAGTATGGCACACCTTATGATTTACACATTGTATTTTGTTGTTTTTCTGGATTTATTTATACCCATGCAATACGTGTAATAACTATTAACTAATAAAGTAGTATCAAAAATATTTACATTTGTATTTATCTTTATTTAAAAAACTTTATTCCATGATACATTTTAAACGACTTATGTATATTTATTTCTTGATCAGATAAAATTGTATTTATATTCAGTTTGATAATGACTTTATAGTACAGACTGCCAAACAATTCTCTATTGATGTTCATATTGATTCAACTTTCATATTATTTGCAGAATGTGGAAAGCCTTTATATGTAATATTCAATTATATACGGAGGATTCGAATCACGACTGTCAGGTCCACATTAAATGAGTAAAAGCAATAAAATTTCAATCCAGAAGAGAAATTGAGACTGTTCCTTTTTAACCCATGTGAAAACAGATAAAAAATTCGCTATTTGATAGATTTATTGCCTTTTGGTATTGTAACAATTGTCGCGACAAATGATTGATTATTTTTATGCTAAAATACAATATATTGCTTTTCGAGAGAACAGCTTCAAATCAGAAATGAAGCAAAATAAATTGACATAGCGCTTAAGATTAATATAGGCTGACGTTATATTGCTCTTCTATTGAGATGTAGAGATGTTTCTGTGTTGATTGAGAGGCTGGTATAAGAATTGTTAAAGAGATTGAATATACTTGAGAATACAGGGTGCTAGTCAGAAGGGGAGTTTTATGATAAACAGTCGCTTCCTGAAGAGCCTTTCGCTACATATGGTGATGTCCCAAAACACACATGTTGGTCTGCACATCTCCACGCTATATACTTCAACACTCATTCCAGCAAGCTTTAATAGTCTCGCAGAGCTTGTTGATGCTGAGTCAGAGCCTTCTGTTGCCGCAACTTATGTCTGTGGTTTTATACTGCAATACACGTAGAAAATACCGTATTAGTAGTCGAGGTAATGAAGGCAAGACTGTGTTAAAACTAGGATCTGAGATGAACAGGGCCGACAATTCCACGATTTGTGCTATTTCTAAGTTTGTTATTCCAGTTAAGGCGATCTTACTATCTTCCTAATGCGCCGAAGTAGTATGGCTAAGTATTGACACCAGTAGCTTTCACACTCTTCCACAGCACGTTCTAACATATTTTATATGCTTCGATGAGGTAGCGATGTGCTTTTCCTCATCGATCGGACAGTTCCTGGTCGGGCAGAGAGAGCGCGGGGACGTTAACGGCCGATCTACTCAAGACAGTCTTAAAGTTCCTCCCTGACAGTGACTATAATCCAGGCTACTACTGAGGCGCGAAATAGTCACGGTTACAGACCTTTGCGGATTAACCTCAAAGTTAGTTAGGTCACTGATTTGTTTGATGCAGGTGTCTTTGGCAGTTATGTGTTTAATCCGGCGCCCCTATGGAGGTGGGTAGCGGCCAGTGTAATTTGACTGACCACACCAATCGCATAGACGAACCGGAGTTTATCGCAACGACAATAGTCCTTGGTATCATCAATGTGAGTGTTGTGTTTGGAAATAGTTTGGTTATTGCAGCGGTGTTTACTTCAAGAAAGCTGCGGACTGTTACCAACATGTTTATTGTTTCTTTAGCTGTAGCCGATCTCCTTCTCGGGGTTGTCATTTTACCTTTCTCGATCGCATACGAAGTGTTGGATTACTGGATATTTGGAACCTTTATGTGTACTGTGTGGCTGGCCGTTGATGTGTGGCTAAGCACGGCGTCGATTCTAAATCTCTGTGCAATCAGTCTTGATCGCTATTTAGCAATCACGGAACCCATTAAATACCCAAACTTAATGTGTCCCAAAAGAGCTAGGATTTTAATTGCTTCAGTTTGGGTGTTAGCTTTTGTGATTTGTTTGCCGCCACTGTTAGGTTGGAATGACCCCGGCAGTCACGTAGGTGATTTACAATTAAACAATGTTTCTGACTCTTACCTTTTGGAATTGTTATCATTTAGCGACTGGAATTTTACCGAAGATTTTACTTATTCACCTGTTTTAACAACGGAAGTAGTTAAAACTTGCATACCTGAAGTGTTGCCTCTGTGTGAGTTAGTTAGTGAACGCGGCTACAGGATTTATTCAGCTCTTGGTTCATTTTATATACCTATGTTTGTGATGGTTTTCTTCTATCTACGTATATACTTAGCTGCTGTGCGAACTGCTGCATCGTTGAGAAAAGGTGTTCTTACTACAAAGAAAAGTGACGACTCCCAGGCCAACCAAATGGGCGCGGTCACATTGAGGGTACACAGAGGAGCGACATCCCGTCACAGTGCAAGGTATGAGTGCTCTGTAAAATTTTCAAATAAAAATGTCCGGAAACAGAACGGTCAGAATCATAGCAATTCCAAGAACGGCTCGCCACAAGTTGTTTTCAAAAAAACGGAGAGAGATGGCTTGCTACATCCAGAAAGGGGGAAACGTAAAAAACGACATCACTCTTCGCGCGATTCTTGTCTGGCTGGTGAAAGGGAGACGTGTTGTGGACGCGATTTGTCTTACTCAAGGAAAAGTGGCCAGGATAAGGCAACCAAGCTGAGAGCTCAACGCGAAAATTGGGACAATCACGAAAACGGACAGCGAGACTGCCTTCGTTTGCAGGACGAGGACTCAACGGACTGTAACAAAAAAGCGAATTTGGCGTTAAAAGGAACAGGAAAGAAGACACTAAAACATGCGAGGAAATTTAAGAGGGAAACGAAGGCAGCCAAAACATTAGCCATTATCGTTGGCGCTTTTATACTCTGTTGGTTGCCTTTCTTTTCTGTTTACCTAATGGGTGCTTTTTGTGAGACGTGTATCACGCCTGTTCTCTTTTCCGTTTTGTTCTGGTTAGGTTATTGCAACTCTGCTATTAATCCGTGCGTGTATGCACTCTTTTCCAGAGATTTTCGTCACGCCTTTCAAAGACTATTATGTTGTAACAAGAAAAGACCTGAATTAAAAAATAGGTTTCAGTCTTATGGACCCGGCGCTCCGTTACAGTTCCAAATGAAAGATAGCGAAAGTCTATCGGAATCCTGATTTTAAGATATTTCGTTTAAAAAAAATTAACTCTGCTGCCCAAGCTTAGCGAGTTTACTGTGTATATTTCAACCCTTTGAACGTAGTACCCATCTCTCATTGATACTAACTGATTTCTAGGCCCATTGCCTCTTTACTTGTTTGCAGTGATATTTTAATGTGCACATTTATGTTTGATAAATTCAAATCAAGACTATTTCAGAGAAAGTGCGCATTTGCGATTTTTACCGGTGTATATTGTTCGCCTAAATTAACAATATATGAATGTGAGTGTACAGGGTGTTTAAAAATCTAAATGATAATCCGAACTCGCGAACGTTTAAGTAGACGTTTATTTGCATTTGTTAATGATATGGAGAGAAGCCAGATTGGTCTCGACGATCAATATATTTAACTGCTTGGATTGAAATCTGTATACGGATCTTGTCTGTGAAATTGTTTTGGTATCTATAAGCAAGCGTTTTTCGACTTTATGAAAATGCTGTCATTTTTCTTGTTGTTGTGCGAAAATTTGCAACGCGATTTATTCAAAACCTATTTACCCATAGTAACTTTCAGAATAATAAGTTGAGACTTGGAAGATTTTTATATGAAAAGTCTGTTCTAAAAGTGTTCTTCTTTTAAAACTTAGGTGTTATTATCTCAATTAGTTATGGACACGATTATATACTCTTTTTCGATATAAGGGAATTCATATATCTATATATGTACATATAAATAATTCTAAAACACTGTTGAATCAAATATATATATTTCTGTTGTTTCAAAACCCTGGAAATATAACCATCGTTGATTATTTTGTCGTTGATATCATCCGCATTATGATCGTCACATGAAGCGAGTGCATTACCTAACAAGCTGCTAAATTCCTTAACACAGATGACGGATAAGAATGTATTGTTATTTTAACAGCTGTCTGAAACATCGACAATTCTTTCGAGGAATTTGTATTAGTTACCAAACATGCATTGCGAAACAGCAGGAAAATGTGCGTCTAACATTCTCCATGCGTCCACACGTCTGTACAGGGCACAGCGATCTCAGATAAGAACGTGTAGTTTAAATGACAGAACATGCGGATACATAAATATGTCGAATTAAAGGTAATCAATAAGTTCTGAGCCTAGCCAGCTGTGCCTAATACAGGCTGCCCAACAATCTTCGATTTATGTGTTTTATTGTATTTCATACCACACGGGCATCACGATCATTATGCATAGATCATGAAACAGTTGGTGAAAGGGGATACTACTCCGAAGTATTTAGTGCCAATAGAGACACTCATTGCTCCCGCGCCTGAGAGAGTAAAAAAAAATATGCCGTCAATTTTCATATCTGTCTTGGCATGGTCAACACTGTATTCGACCAGGACACTTTGGGCTGAGAAGGCTGCTGGCTTATATTGACTGAAACTGTTTATTCGACTTGTAGTACTATTTTACACAATATTTGCACAATGAATGCAGCGCCAACATACAAGACGTTACCTGTCTTGAAAAATTCAGCACGGTGTTAGTATATTAGAAGAACTACAAAATGGCTTTCAAAAAATCGGGTTTGAAGTCTCGTCGAAAGAGATACATAAATTACCCTTTATCGCTAGAAAGGATATATTTAAAATTGTGTAATACGCTGGGAAAACTTTGCCATTTGTGGGTTTACCATTGCTATAAGACTGATAGACTGTGTTCAAAGAAAAATTACGTAATATTTGGCTAGAAACAACATTTTAGGGAAGCAAATACATACATACATTTAGGAATATAGTGATTTCAACAGTTACCCTATTGCAGATTTTATAGTGGGCTTGCGATATTATTTGACGTACGATGCCGACTTCGTTTTGCCTATTTACGAAAAACACCATTTAGTCACCACAATATCATTTTTCTGAGTGGCAAAATAATACTGAATAGGCATTATAATAAATAAAATAGAACAATAATATTACAAATAGCACACAAAGCTCATTGAAATATTTAACAACAGATATTTGAAAAAAAAAGAATATGATTCTGTAAACTAAGTTGCTGTCCAGCATGTGTCGAGATGAACGCTGTCAAGAACTTTAAACTCGTATGTAGGATTTTTTAGTTAGGGCCTATTATTCAGACTCACATAATGCCCAGAATGGTGTAAAGTCTATAGACGAGTTCGTAATTTCTATTTGTAAATATTTAAGGTAAATTCGAAAGCAGCGAGATACCGGAAATGTTACATAGTGACTGACTGCGGGCAAAGGGAAGTCCGTTGTTGTTGTTGTTACTACATAAAACGCACATATTTATTAAAGTAACAAGCACAGTCGTTTATGGAATAGAGGAACATTAATTTCCCAAGAGTGCAAAACGCATCACGTTTTACTTGAATGTTCCTATAGCTATTTACTGTTGGAATGCAACCACATCTATATAGTAAAGAACTCTCGATCACAATCACGATACTATTAATCAATGGACTTAACAACCAATGAATGGAACAATCAATGAATCGAACAATCAATCAACCAAATCACTGATATAATCAATAAAATAAAATAAATTGAACCGGCGTTGAGCCTGGTCTGTTACTATTGGTGTCCTGTCGGGTAAACGTTGGATTTTACTATTTAACGTGCAAGCATTTTCTAACGGTGCGATTTGTAGTTCGCTTTATGGGGATTCCGCCTATTTGCGTAATTTTGATTGGTCAAAAATTAACTTCTTTTTTATTGGGGAATCCCTAAAAGTTGTAACTACAAATCGTATCGTGAGAAAAAAACCTGTATTTACTGCGAGATAATACGGGGGCCCCGACTGCGTGTTTCATTGCGATATTATGTGAACATTTTGTCTTAATCATATCAACCTTCTCAGCAGAAGTTATTTGGAATGATTCTTTCCGACATTATCGCTTCGTCCGACAAGCGCCTTAAAATCAGTATTTTGTTCCTTTGTTGTTAATAAAGAATGCATGATAATTAAATGCGGTAAGCTATTATCTGAATGACGATCTTAGATTATCGATTAAAAATCTCAACACAATCAGATTAAGATAGATTGAATTCAGGTTCCAACAACATCAGGTACAATGCTAATAATAGTGTTGTGGATATCTAGTATTTAATTTCGATAGTTCAGGATGGCTTTAACGTGGTTCTAACATAGCCTTGCATTCAAACTTTAAACTTATTTAAGAACATTTTTCCGATGTCTCACCTTAACATGTTAAACAGCTTCAATATGTTATTTACCTCAAAATACTTATTGCCTCTAAATAGGATCAGACATCAGCATTCCCAAGATTCAAATGCGCTTTAGATGTGTCCCTTGTGCTGTAGGAATGCTGGCTTTACTTCGCATTGGAGGCAGATTAACATTCGACCTTAGTCAATAGTTCACATTGTATGGTTATGCTGTTGTCAATTATTGTTGAAATATATCGCCGCCATATCACCCGATCCGCACGTTATTAACAGCTTCGAGCTCACTTTTATTACAAATTATTACCCGCTTCAAACAAGGACAAATTAAAGGCCGTAGGCCGCTCGGCCTCTTAAAGATAAACAACCACAGCTTGTACCTCTAAATGTAAATTAAGGGTCTCCGCCAATCGTCATTGTGATAGGTGACTGAGATGTTAATATTAACTCGAGGGTTGCGTAGTGGAACAAGATTAGTGTAAAGTACTTCCAAATGGGTTGCAACATATTTCAGTCGGTCATATCACCTTTTCCAACAGCTATACCGAGCAGGGATGACTATTTAGATTGTCAAATAAATTAATACTGTCTTTTATGTTTAAAAGTTAAAGCGGTCATTGTTTGTCTGTGAGAGGCCGTGCGGCCTACATCCTGTGATTTGTCTTTGTTTAAAGCTGGTAATAACGTGCCGATCAGTGGTCATATTATGAAATACGCTTCAGAACGGCTTAAAACACTAATTAATGAATGAAACTTTCGTTACCACAGATGCCTAATCAAAAGCTCACAATTTAACATCGGTAACGGCGCAATAAGAAAATACAAATCTGTTCCTTAAGCGAGTTAAACAAATCGTTACATCAAATGTTGACATAAGATATTTATTTACAAAAACAACACCCGTTCCTCGAGTTTGTCAAAATTGGACGGATAGATTGCCGATAGCTTAGCTTATCTAAAACCATAAATATAACGAGGACTGTTTGAATCTTCCGAAAGAGGTGGAAAGTTTAAAGCTTCTAGAAAATATTGGATGGTTTTTGCTTCAATGAACTGACAACTGATGTTTATTTTGCTTTTTAAGTTGCATACTGTTTTCAGCAATTAATTCCACAAAATTAATTTTTCTGCTGTGGGTGACATTGTTTAAATTTCAATAACCTCCAAAATGTTGGGATCGCATCTGTTAAAGCCAGATTTTGTTATCTAATAATAGAAAAAATACTATAATTAAGATTAATTTGTTATTTCCATATAACCACCTTTTTGTGATGCATTGGAACATTTTGATATATCGACGCATCGTGTTCTATCAACTAAATAAATTATCCAGAAGAAAAATACATTATCCCTTATCTCCGTGTTAACGGATTTGACAAGTACATGGAACACATGCATAAATGTTTGAAAAGATTGACGCCATGTTTTGAAGCATTTCGCTAATATGACGGCGATGCGATGGCTATTGCGATGTACTTCTTATAGCCAAACATCGTACTGACACAACTATAAAGTATAATTGTTCTTCTTTGATAGTAAATTGAAGCTCCTCAATTTGCTAATTAAAACAGTATTGCTTATTTGAAACATACCTCAGTCCAAGCATGTGTGAAACGCTGTTTTTCACATGTCTGTAGCAGCATTCTTACTCACTTAATTGTGAAAGTATTGGATCGCCAAACAGTTCCTATATGGTAGACACGATAGTGCAAAAATATACTGACTGACAGACGGAAAACCAACTGCGGAAATGGCTTGGAAACTCAATATATCGAAATGACCATGACAATGTGAGGTCATCACAGGAAAGTTGTCGATTAATGTTCTGGTAATCAAATAAACAATTTCAAAACGTCTAGTATATATATTTAAATTTATCAATTGCATTAGAAGCGTGTAAAAAACACACAAACGTAAAGAAAAACTGGAGAACTTACGTTAAAAATATGTTAAAAATACTAAAGGTTCACCACGACAACACATTCTGTATATTGAATTTACGCGCACAATTTTGCCAAAAAATATATTAAAATAATTATACTAAGAGGACAGATGGAAAATTACATTTTTATTTGATTAGATTACGCGGTCCTTACAGTCTGACCTGACAGTCTTGAAGTTAGTTGGAAAACAAATGCTTACATATATATCTGGATAAAGTATTAACAAACGCACCAACACACTGCTGATGATTCGTCAAAACATATCCGAAATTCCTTCAGATCATGAGGTCGCCCTCAGAAAATCTTCAGCAATTTCCTGCAGAAATCTTTCTGACAAGACACCAACACGGCAACACACAAATTATGCAGAACATCTAGGTACTCTATTGGGACCTAGAGTGTATTCATATAGATATATCATAAGACACAGTACATAAACATACGGACTTCAGAATACGGAAAGACAAAACGGGAAACGATTTATAATTTTGTGTATAATTATTTAGAAAGCGTTGAGAAATAAATGCATAGTAACAGACAACCGCCATCCGCCCCCTTAAAATAAACACCAATAAAAATCCCCTCAACCCCATAAGTTCAAATAAGCGAAAGCTTTTGATTATGTCATACCAGTATAGATATATTGTAGTCAACAAATAAAAATAGCAGCTGAGTTCCAGCAGTTCTTAGCCATTAGAACCTTGTGTGTCATTACTTTACAATAGTTTAGGTCAATATAGTATTTAAGTGATTAAATGTATGCCTATTGCATGTCGTTAGGCAATTAGTATTGCGTCAAACGCTTTGATAGAGCTTTTATTCGGATTTGTGATTAGGATTTAAGATGCTGCCTATATCATCGATGCACACAATAGACGATTGGAGGAAATAACACAACTGTATTTTAACGGGATTACTTCAATAGAAAATGTGCATTTGTGTCTGGAGCTAGGCGCCAATCACAGATACCGCCAGGTTGTTTATTTAATCTGTGAAGATAACAATGTACAGTAAAGTGTCCTTAAAATAGACGAAACGACACAACCTGGCATTGGATACAGGTTTACATCTTGAGCAATGTGGTACAGAACTCGTCATTCTAGTAATAACACAGTTTACTGGCCGTCATAAAAAAGAGGGACTTCAAGTCAAGGTATAGGCTTCCTACATGCAAAAAATCGGAGATTCAAGTGTAAGACGTAGTCCCACGCCATGGATAGGGTTTACCTGATGTCAAACCGATAGTAGATGGAATACAAGTGATTGGTTACAATTAAGCTGAGGACGGTGTTGACAGTCAAAATGGCCGTATCCGACACGAAGATGGTGTATGCCGTAGAGTATAATGCAGCGGTGATTGCCGATAAATCAGCTTAAAAGAAAAAGCTTAATTTCCTAATCAGAAGAAATATCGCAAGTTTCCATCTCGTTAAATACGCTGTTTACAGCAGTCTGCCTCATCATGTCAGCATATGCTTCCATCAATTGATTTGTTTTATACGCAGGTAGGGAATCACAGAAAAGGGTATGGTATGGTATGGTTTGCTCAGCTCATATCAGACGGAAATCACACACACGTGTATACCTACGGGTGAAGTTGATAGGGAATTCACAAACAAATGTAAACATGCACTGCGCTTAGTTGGCGAGTTATGGGAGCTTCGTTCTCCCAAGTGTTCTAAACTCCAGATTTAATGTTTACACTTTTAATATGTGCTCTAAAACTCTATATTTGCAGCCTACAATTTTATTATTTATCGTCTTCATCTGGATATTTGTCCAATTTATTTAACAAAATTGCATTCTGGGAAAATAATAATGCAACCACTAATATAAACTCTATCAAAGCTTCCGGTCCTTCCTTTCCCTTCAATTTCTGTGAATGTTCGTCCTGAAACACAATCACGTCACCATAAAGCTATCGTTCCGAATAATGACGAATCTGAACTAAATTACTGAATAGCTGAACATCTTTCTACGAAGTATCGAGTCCAGCACGAAAATGGCATTTAACAGGCAAACTTTTTGCAATTTAAATACATTCGATCCATAGATACATTTTACTTTAAACAAATGACTAAGCAGTTTTAAAATGACAGATTCTAGTATGAAAATGTTTATTAAAGATGTGGAAAACTGAAAGGTCACCAAGCTCTGATTTAGATTGCCAAAGTTATTCATATGCCAGAATTTCATTGTCTTGTTGTTTCTGAGGCCTACTCAGTACGAAACAGTCCACTGACTAAGGGCAGTTTGTTTGAAGAGTAGCAATGCCGTCTTTACTTAGCAGTGGAGGAAAATGAACTTTCCAACATTATGAAAACACTTCACATCTTGGTTGTGCTAGTGTCAATTATTGCTGAAATACACCAACGTCATATTAGATGCAGAGTTCTGTATCTCTGATCGTCTATTATAACATGTATCCTTATCTAGAGATATAGGGCTTGAGCGCTCCTAACCGTGTAATTTTAAGTTTTTTTACACTTACTGACTTTTATGTGTTCAAATAAAAACTGTCCAATATTGATTTGTAATCTGAACGCTTTCGTACATTTTGTATGTCAATTGTGACCTTAAATCGTCTCTCAAGCCGCATTTATAAAAGTGAAACATCACGGTCCAAGTACATGTACATGTAGCCATGCCGCCATATTCCTTCTTCACAAACAAGGTTTTCCGTGATAAAGGTCTTCTGGGTAATCTATATTTATGCAAATAACCTCGCTTTCGATATATATACATGTATGTAGTAAACAACTCTCCGTGATATACTAGGTAAAAGGACATTTATATTTCTCATATAAATTATTCAAAACAGATGACAACCTGAGATGATGGCACCACAAAAAAACAGATCATTAGTCGTGTGCCTTATCAACTCCATTAAAAAAGTATAATTTTGCGTATGACGTGAAGGCTGAACAAAACAACAGCACAGATGTATTTGGATATTCTGGTTTTCCTAATTGATTCATGATCACGTGATACACTTTGCCTCATAGATGTCGAATGCGACTTGCTGGCTGAAGAGTTTTAGAAATTGTTGCGAGAAAAATACATCTTCGACACATAGAAGCACACCTAATGCAAAAACATACCCATAATTTATTTGATGGGAATATGGACCTGTAATAGGCCGGTAAGTCTTCTAAAAACACGAGTTATAGCTACTTCGAATTCCACTATAGGGCAGTTACTCGATTAGAAGTGCTCAAACTTAGTAACTACCGTCCTTTAAGTGTAATACCCATAAGCATGGCGTATTGAAAACACCAATCAATCATTACGAAACCTAAATTGCAATTACTGGTATATATATTTTTGTATAGTTTAAACAAATATAATATTGTTTTGGATGCTAAACACGTCACCTTCCACAGCAGATAAAAACCCCAACTGCATTCTATATCATACAGGTATAGGGGAAAACTACATGCTATGTATGGCATAACGTATTGGGGAAACGACGAAAAGGACACACAAACACATGTAATTTGCTTGTATTGTAGTCCTGTCTCTCATCAAAATATGTCTAAACCCTTTTTTCACGTTAAGAGTAGATAACAAGTCTACTCTTTAAAACACACCATATTTTGGGGCGAACATGATGGCTGGTCAATTATCCGAGAACAAATGCCGAAAGGAAGAATAATGTGGGTCTATTAGGTTACAATTGGGCCGCACATGCCGAAAAGCATGAAATGAGAATAATACATATAGCTTAGTTTCGTTGCCATGTACGTTCATTAGTACCTCAATCATTAGTGCTACGCAGATATGTTATGAATTTTCGGTCAGGATTTGGCCACCTCTGTCTATACAGGTTAACTGCTTTAGGCGAGGATCTGTAATTCTTGGGTAATCTGTCTAAATAATACACCATACTCATTTCGCTTGCTGCTTACAAAAGCGGCCATGTGATTACCCATAATGCATCGCGCTAGACATTTAAAAGCGGAATGGCCCTCGTGAGCGAGGAGCGAAATCTGGTCGATGCCGGACTTTGACTTGGGACATCTATCTCCACAATGGGCACATGGAGCTGAAATTATTTTGATGTATTATTTAAACAGATTTCTCAACATCAAGGGATCCTCGCCAGCTGAATCCCGACGGAAAAAATATTACATAGCTGCGTAGCTCTCATGAGTGAGGTACGAATGGATAGGGCTACGGAACTAAGCTTAAATGTATAATGAACGATCTTACAACTGTTTCAATTACAACCTCTTGGAACCTTTTCCACTATATTTAAGCAAGAGACAGTGTCAAGTGGACAGTCCGTAGTGATGTAAGTTAAATACCCTTCAGTACGACTTAAATCCCATAAACGAAATAAAAACTAACCAATTATTTTTTGCGAGAAAACACGGATAAACAGTGAAATATGAACCACCATTAAGCAAAAATACAATTTTTTTTGTTAAACGCCGAGTGCTGTAAATATCGCGATGATAATATCAATTATTGACTATTCGGTCAATAGTCTCAACATGACACTGTTTATGACAGTGGTTATATTGATCAGATACAACCACATTATATCTTGTCATCTTCAGCTAACAACGCACCGTAAACTGTTCGCATTTCTCCTTAAGTTATTACTCGATATTGATAAAGGAACTGTCAATATATCTTGATGCATTCTTTATGTCTTCTTTTCGTTGACGTTTATTAATATTTATGAAGCGTCTATGTATCGCTATCGACATATAAATTATTCACATTGACAAATTAATAATCGATAATTATTTATGCTAAATCTTAAGTCAATATCGATAATTAGGAAGTAAATGCTTCTTCTCAAGCCAAAAATTAATTCCGAACCACTCTGCATTACCACCCTTGGCAGATTGATCGCATATAAATAGAATTACAGTTAAGCGCTGATAACATATGTTATATGTTATACTCAAGTTTTGACAATTTATTTAACTTGGTAAAGCACTACTGACGTATATATGGAGATTTGGTATACGTATGTTGGGGTGGGTACATATGCTACACTCTCATTGAGTTGGTTGAATACCCCGAACATACCCTTTCTTCGACAACACTTCACCCACTTCCATCATTGTCTATCGCTGTTATTTTTAGTAGCAAAGTCCGCTCTTAACACAGCATCGGAATGGTTGCGTAGAGGTTCTCACGCAACCAATCACTCGCTTGACAGTAACGGTTGATTATATGCGAACAATCTGCCAAGGGTTGTAATGCAAAGTAACTTGGAATAAAGCCCTTGGCTGTAGAAGATTGAGTAAGTGTTACTTTGGCTCTCTATAATTTTGTAGTAGGTATAACATTATAGCTACTGATTTTGAGTCCTTCTATTCGTGTAATTGGTCTACAGCAGATTTTGAAGTAAGGCTAAATCGTGAATTTAGTAGACTTTCGGAATATTATAGGTTCAATATCCCAATCGAATAATTTTAAAAACCTTGAAATCACACAGTTATGTGCACTCTGTATCTAACGGATACGTATGTTATTAGTAACGCACCTTCCTATTGCAAGGGTCAAAATGTGTAAGACGAGACTACCACATTAGTACCTTGGCTGCAATTCAGTACTTAGTATATTGCATGTAAAGTTTATTTGTCATCCAGTGTTTAGACCACCCCTTTCTTATTCTAAGAAAGTTCAAGTCTCATTGGGTACAGTCTTTACCAAAGGGCTTCCAAAAGTAGCTGTTGTAGATTCTAGGTAAGAAAAGAAGAGAGGCTTAATGCGACTATCTTGTTGCCCCAGGAAGATGGTAGTAACGGTTCTTACCTAAACATCGCAGCAAGATATTTGCGAATTTTACAACAAAACAATCATCGCAGAGGCACAAGGAATTGAGGAAATGACAGCACCACAACAATGACACCTCTGCGTATAAGAGCGCATTTCCAGACAACTTGTACGTGAGTTCCGCTATTCGGAATAACCCGCCTTGCTGTCGAAGAGTAGACAGTACTCAGATAAACACAACTGGAAAGTTTAAAGAAACAGACATAGTATCGTCAACATTAATCGCTACCAACAAAGCTCACGAGAACCCACGTGAAAATAAAAGTAAGAACAGTTATTCTAATCGACAATTCGCTTCGAATTATCCATATCACCATATCAATAGTTCAGTATAGAATAAATGAATTATGCCTTTAGTTTATTTATCGATAATTCAATTTTTATATACCGGTATACATAATTCATTGAGTGTTTGTTGCCAGTGTCGTTAGTAGGTGGTTGCCGCCTCTTATTTGGCTGGAACGCCGTCACTTGAGTAAAATAACCTTAAGTGCGACGTTAAACCACAATAGAAAAGCAGTTATTGAGAAATATGATCAAATGTAGACTTGGGGTTATATACTATGAACAGAAAAAAACACAGAGGATCTTAAGCATTGAATAATGCCGTTATTCTGTAAGATGTCCATGTGACATCTAAACACGATTCAATATATCTTCCCCCGCAAATTGGACTCAAAATTTAAATTAATTTTTAAGATTAAAATATCTCGGATTTTGGGTATACTGTGGTGATGATCATAGTGGTTGTCATGAGTGTTCTGATTAGTTTCTCCATCAACTACCGGAACAGGTCATCCAAGATCAATACTATATTGATTTCTTCTTTAAAGATCTTAAATTGTTCATTGTTGTGGAAAACAAGATTATCTTGAAATATTGAGTTAGTGACACGTTGGATTCGAACTTCTTCTTGATAAAACCAAAAATACGCGCAGTGTTATCTACCGATGAAGCCTCGAAAGCAGTCTTGCTAGACAGACCAGATTTGGATGGTTCCCATGACTAACTACTACTTTTAAGTATAGTAGTTCTACCGGTAGCCTTTCCTGAAACGTCTATGTCTTGATTACTTTGTCAAGTTTTTCAACTCTGGAGGACCAGTTTTAAACCCACGATAAATAACAATCGTGAGGTTACGAGAGACAGGGACCCCTTGGCTTATGAGGCCTACTGATGCGCTTATATTTGGAAATTAGTATGGCATCATGTAAAAGGGAAAGCTAAAACGTATCAATACATACATGTAGTTGTGTGCAGTCACATAATAGAGTAAAAATGGCTAGTTATTGCTCCACGCTGTCTCTTGTTACTGTATTAACGCGAAACAAACGCAACTCATTTGTATGTTAAATGGGTAGCATTTCACTTTGTCCACATCAACTGAGATGATAAATGAAATTGAAGAACGATGAAATGGTTACGGCAAAATGAGTCTCCTGTGTTCATAAATCAGTTTACAATTCCTTCCAATGTCTGAATGTCCACAAAAACTATTTAAATCACACACTTTGTCCCGCGAGTGAACCATTATATAGTATAGTTCTACGCCAGTCAAGTTTATTCGAGATCTCTTTTCAGTTAATAAAATAAATACGTTATCTATACCATGGCAACGAACATAGAAAAGAGTAGAATTTTTACTCACTCGGGACATATAAAGTTGATATACCACATGCTACGTCACACATGCTGAAAGTCTTAATTCGAAATGGTCAATTGTTGGATGCGCTTTGAGCTCTATTTTAAAAGGAATATAGGTTAAAGGGGTGTTGAAGAAATTTCCAATATTTACAACAACAAAAAAACATCGACTGTGTGTACAAAAAACATGTTGGATAATTTACTATACGAATATATTATCATAAACTCCGGGAGATACTGCAATGCTATTTTCATTAACCATCAGCAGTGACCTTGTTGTGGCCACCCTCGAAGAAACCCCAAAGACAGGCTCAAATAGTAAAATACATTTGAGCATTTTACAGAGTTTCTATAGCTTCGAAAAGACCATAGGTGAACATGTTAACACATGTTATTTATTTTGCGCTAACGAACTTCCTTTTCCCCTGGTCTTTCATAGCTTAGTCATGGATCTGTTTGTGACGTGTTTGTATTGTGTCTGGTGATTGTCCTATTCTGCTCCGACGTAGACAGAGACTGAAGCTACAGGAAGCTTTGATATAGATTCCCCAAAACATGCGTATGCTAAAATTTGTTTCTGCCTGATTTTTACCAGAGGCGCCGAGGGAGATTTCCTTCGCCCTTTATGCCGTTATTTGTGAAATAGCATTTTGTACGATTTTAAACCGCAATCAAATAAACAAATCGAAAGTTATTTTTGCGAATTTTATCGAATATAATAGCTACTAGCAAAGAACAGTTACTGTTCTGCAGTGCCTTGATTGTGTGACATACAGGACATCTACGAACTTCACAAAACCAGACTTGAGTTCGCCCATTGGCATTATTAAAAATACGGAAATACGGTTGAAGTCTGTGTTGCTAACCCGCCATTTTTCTCTGTTTCACCCTGACTATTAACTTGAAATTTAAGTAGAAGATCCTGTTACTCCCACTTTTAAGACATGTTTACGTAATAAAACGATACAGAATTTATTCGATTGAGATATTAAATCTGTATTTAGCCGGACAGACTGGTAAATTGAAGTTTTGAGCCCTTCTTCAAATCTTGGTGTAGGGCAATTTCATGAATTGAAGTGGACAGTCCGTCGTCATATAAACGACATGCCCTTTAGTATGACATTAAATCCCAAGCAAACACACAAACAAATAATGGCAGTTCGTTACCTCTGTGTTCAATGAATAATTGATCAGAATGATAGTATATCTGACATATGCTCAATGAGTACCAAAGGGAAACATTAATTGGAATCCGGACGATGGCGGTATGTTATTATCGGATAGTCCTTTATAATTTCTAACGGAAATTGTTTGACATTTAAACAAACGGATAATAATTAATAAATAACCGTCCCAGATGACCCCTTGTTATTGAGAACCATTATTCTACTTTCACTTTGAAGTTCATTGTCGTTGTAATTCCACATCCGTCCATTTTTGATACCAAAAGACCGGTCACAATCAGTCAATGAGTTAGAAGAACGGTGAATCGATCAAAAACAAAACACAATGCTAATGCATATGAGGAAGCGGGACCATGCTTGCTTAAAATAAATCCTTTGTAAACGAAGTTTGATGTGGAAATATCCTGTGTTTTAATTATTTATTTTTTCCTTCCACAAGGAAGAATGAACTCTATATATGGACTCCGATACACTGCATATAAACGGGTGTAGTACATATTGTAGTAGTAGCAGCAGCAGCGGGTTTAAGCTGAAACATTAAAAAAGAATAGGACAAACGAAAAAGGTCAAAATTACTGTGACAAAAACTTCACTGTACGGTAACCTGATTTCAATGGCGTTGAAGTTATGGCATGAAATTGTTTCATTCGGTTGTTTCACACCAAACCGATGGTAAATTTACTATGCCATAACAATTCGTCCTTTAGCATCACCATATTATCAAACAATTATTATGCCCCCCTCTAGTAAGAGGGGGGGCATATAGGTTTTACTTTTTCTGTCCGTGTGTCCGTATGTCCGTGTGTCCGTGTGTCCGAGAAGCTTGTCCGGGCTGTATCTTGGTTACTATTTCACT
>JAVFBX010104088.1:0-16154 GCA_034783855.1 Mopalia kennerleyi | reverse complement strand
GTTCTTTAAGTAGCGGATTTGAACAGTTTTCAAAGATGGTGTAGCAGTAGTTTATATGAGGCGAGATATATCCGTTATAAATCAATATTCTTGACCGCTGAAGTAAAAAAGAATTATGTTTACGTAAAATTGATAAAAGTCCAGACATAGTTTTGCAAACGTGGCTTACATGATCTTCCCAGGTTAATTTTTTATCAATGAAAACTCTGTACTTTTAACGATAGCAAGGAAAGGGTATCGGGAAGATCCTAGAATAATAAATTTCGTCTTGACCGGGTTTATTAACATTTTATTACCCTCACACCAATTGGAGCACTGTGACATAGAATTCTGAAGCTTTGTTTCAATTTGAGCTATTGTTTTGCAGGAATAGTGGATTGTAGTGTCATCCGCATAAGTTTCAACATTGCAATCTTTAATACATAAAGCAAAGTCATTCATATACAATATAAAAGGAAATAGCCCAAGAATGGAACCTTGTGGTACGCCCGATTTTACTAAAAGTGGATCGGATAATGTACTTTCTAGTGAAACTTGTCAATACATATTATTGAGGAAGGAAGTCATTCATTATAAAGTACTACAAATAAATATATATCTGCAGATTGTGTTAAAGGTTCTTATGATCTATCATGTCAGTATGTACATGCATATTTAAATCTTAATACCGTACACGCATAACCAGTTATTATAAAAAAAAATAGCGACCAATGTCATATGATGTGTTCGCAAGTCCAGTGAAATGCGTATGTTGAACAAAACACTATTAACGTCAAAATACGATACCGGTATTTCATATCGATGTTTGCTTTATTCGCTTTGCTCATATATTATACATACAGCTATTTGAGACCTTTCAGGGCTTTATTTATGAGTTAAAAGGCCATCTATACGCCTTGCAATATATGTATTGAAAGAAAATTCTTTGACAGTATTATACCTATTACATTAATAATAGCATACACGAAACTTGACAACAGCACGAAACTTGCCAACAGTTGTATACAAATTCACTTTTGTAGCTATGGAATGACTTTGACATGCTTCCATGTACTTGTTAATCATATTTTCTAATATTAAGTAAACATAGCTTATATGATCAATGTTAACTAACACAAACATTATGCTATTCATTTATTCTGCCTTTCTAAAAAGAATCAAATTGCTACGATGTCGTAAAAAAACTTTGTTCCGTATTAGCTGTTTGTTATTGAGATCAGTTTATTGTCTTGCAATTATGTATATGTATGTGTTACATGTAAGTCGATATTCACTAACAAATTATTTCTTCTTATGTCATACTATGGCCAGAGCTGTAAGTAAAGTGAAGTGAAGAAGATAGTAGACCATGTTATATCAGTAATTAAATAATAATAAATAATAATAAATAACTTTATTTAACAAGGAAATATACTGTCAAAATAATATTGATCTTCCCTGTGGTGCTCCAGACGAAACATATTAAATAACATAGAAATATATACAATTACTTACAATAATTATAATTACAGTTATAATTTAAATGTGTAAAATTACCAAATTCTTTAAAAACCTGAAATTTTGAATCCACATATCATAAGTTATAAATTAATTAACAATGTAAATCACAAGTTATATATATCTGTTAAAAATAAATAAATTATTGATCTGATGATAAATTTTCAGTAATGATACTTAAATATTTAGTTTTAAATGAATTTAATGATGATAAATTTCTAATATGACTTGGGAGGGTATTCAGATTGTATTCCATTTGGTGCATTGTCACCAGGGATAGAGTTTGGTCTTTTTAGGCCTAATTTGCCTATAGGCGACACCTTTGCCTAAAATGTATTCCATTTGGAACATTGTCACTTGGGATAGTTTGGTCTGTGTCTGCCTACAGATGACACCTTTGCCTGGTACCAAAATCAAAATTTGGTTTCAATCTGTTAGCTGTTAGCAGGTTGCTTAGGATTAACTTTGGACTATTCTGTCTGCAGATGGCGGCAAACAGTGGACTATTTGATTTGGACAAATTGTCACACACAATTGAGTTTGATGTACAGGACTTGTAAGCCTATAGATGACACTACATGTTTCTTATTCTGGAAATACTGTGCTGTGCTCAGGCTAGAAAAGCACAAATCATATCACTAATCATCATTAGATAGCGACTAACTCAAGCTCTTGGTCTTAAACATACAGACAAATGTGTGATATTGACCTTATATTTGTAAAATTTTCGGTTGGTTTTTTATTAGGATACACCTACTTGACTTGCCATCTAAAATGTGGAGAGGGCTCAGATACCCAGCCCCATTACCATTGTGGTTATTGTGGACACGTAAAGTACAATCCAAATCAATTCCGCCTTCATCTCAAACTGTGCCAAAGGTCATCTTGGACAAGACCTCAGAAACCATCAAACCCTTGGAACCTGGCAGCCAATGCGGTCTCATCACAACCCCAGGAAAGCTCTTATTTAACTATGACAGTAGAAGTACCAACCTGGCAAAATTATGAAGATGATTCTGCTGAAGATGTGATCCCTGATTGTTCAAATCTGGACGACAGTTTTGGACCAATGGGGACAAACTTTGAACAAAGTCTTCGAAACAAGCCATTTCAGGAAGTGGCAAATGTGGCAAAAGCTGTTCCAAGTTGGGGGACAAAGAATGGGTTTGACCAGGTGCAAGCAGAAAAGCAGAGTCATAAATCCCTCCCTGGAAAGTCTTCTTGTGAGGTAAGATTGAGGAGTAGTTACCTGTTATAATGGTATTGCTGTTTCGTTGAAACAAATATAAATCATGACTACACCACAGATAAACCATGCTTAGTTTCTTTAAGGAATATGTATTATTTGATCATGTCGTAATGATGGTAAGCCCCGAATGCAATTGCTATTAACCAGGAAGATGGTTTTCTAATCACTCCAACAACAGCACTATCTGGTAAGGACTCAGCAATCTCTATCATCTTGTCTGGCGTTGATTCCACACAGACAGGGGTTTAGCCAGAAATCAAAAGTATGGAGTTCAAAATTGTCCAATTTTGGCAGTTTTCCTATCTCCTGCATGGTAAAGTTTCTTAAAACAGGTGTCCAAATGAGGCAATTGTTCACTTCAGGGTGTCCATCTGGACGGGTATCTGCCTAAACCCTTGCACACAGACATCCACTGTTGTCTTAATTAAATGTTATGTATATTTACTTGTCCCATTGGCAATAACTTTGTTGATTTGTAAATTTTAACATATGATCATTGCAGGGTTGCTTTGATATATAAGCTTACACAAAACATTTGATTTCCTCCCTCCATGACGGTATTTATTTTAAGTCCTGGCCATCACTACATAGGGTTGTGTTATTGGTCTCCCATGGCTGGTGAAAACAGGGTGTTCAGATAGCCATGGCCCATGTTAATTTAAAACATTTCTGAATATTCTTAAGTAGGTTTTGTTGAGCTTTCAAGTCAAATATTTAAACATAAATTCCATGGACTATGAGTCTAGTCAGTCTCTGGCACTAAATCACAAAAACTTTAGGCATTCAGCTTTTAATGTTTGAGTTAATAAATCGGATTTTGCTTCACTGAAAATGGTAGCCATTGTATTAGATAAGGCTGTTAATATGATATCATTAATTGAAAATAAGACATAATATGAAAACAAATACAGATTGTAAAACTCGACACAGTGCCAGTCATTTTTATAATGGCTACTGCCGCTAGTGTAATTTGACCTACCTCTTTTTTTGGCAGATATTTGAAAACGTCAGTGCCACGTTTTCCAGAGGATTCATAAATGCTTTCGACTTCTCCTCTAGAGAAGCAGCAGAGGAATTGTTTACTAAGGTAGCAAGAGCATCCTCAGTTGGTTTTATGTCCTGCCCTGGAATTGATCCCAGAAATCCTGTTTACAGTGTTCAGGGATCTTTGAAAAGAATCTTGGATTCTGAAGAAGCATTTTACAAGGTAATAAGGATTAACACTGTAGGAAAAGATTTGCATGCCTCTATATAGATACGTTTTCAGAGACAAATACTAAGTGTTAGGTGAACTCTTACACTTCTGCATAGATCTAAATCTTTGGTTTACCTACTTGTATAGACATCTTCAGAGAAGGTTATAACGATTAACATGGTATAGAAAGTATTTGTTAAATACAGTATAAAGCAAACACGGTCGTGGCTTAGGGGTAGCGTGTGCGCCTACTTATCTTGCTTTGATGTACCGTTCACCTGATCAAGTCCACCTGTCAACCATCAGGTATATGAGCAAGTCACACATTGTGGCTCTGGCAATTGCGGACGTGGTTAAAAGGAGGTTTCCTCCCAGTTTTCCATCGTGATTTGGCAAGGTGCAGTGTGAAGTGAACAATCCGTCGCCATATAAGTGAAATACCCTTGAGAACAATGTTAAACCCTATTTAAAAAAAAACAAACAATAACCAATAACCAAGCACAGATTATGAACATAAAGGACATAAACTCAAATAAACTCGAATTGACCACATTTCAAAAGCAGATGTATAACGTTAACAACTTAGCCATTATATTTATGTAAAAGACAAAACTTACCTTCATTAATTAAGAACTATTTCAGACCTATGGCGTATGTGTTTCAGTTTCATTATTGCGCATCAGAAAAATATCATCAGGTTTCACACATTTCTGATTCTTTGACGGTATCACTTGATGTAAAAATGGCAGCAACATGCCAACATAGGAGTGTTGGATATTTGACTTCTCTGTACTTACACTTTCATTTCTTTTCAGGAGTTAAGAGACAAGAGTGGACCAAATGCTGCCCAGTTATCTTTGCCATACTTGTCAGGTATACTGAATAAAGACAATTAATTTTTATGTTGCCTAGCTAAATATATCCCAGTTCCTAGCATGTTATTTCTGTGGAAGAATTCTAATTTGTTTACAAAATTTGTTACATAAAAGCTGTCCAAATGCATCGGTTATGAGAACAATGATTAAACATAATTTACATAAGATCCTAATTGGCTACGGTTCACTGATTTAGTCACAGGCCAGTGGATTAGTGGATAGCGAGTATGTTTACTAATCCTACTTCAATGTACCGTTCCCAGAATCAAGTGTGTCTGTCGACCATCAGATACATGTATATGAGTGAGTCAAACGAGGTGAGAATCACTGGGTTGGTTTTTACGAGGTTTCTTCTTGATTTTCCATCAAAATGAAGAAAAGAACAAAGTGAAATGGACAATCTGTCGTCATATATGTGAAATACCCTTGAGTATGACATTAAGCCCAATCAAACAAACAAACAGATTTTGATTTTTACAGATTTTGATCAAATACAGATTCAGGGCCATGACATTGCCTATTCAACCCAGTTTGAATTGAAAGACAACAGTGGACCAAAATAATAAAATAAATGTAATGCGTCAAAAATTGTTAATTCTAAATGTCTTTGTTTCATTTGCTTTCAGATTGCAAGAAATTAATCAAAAACAAGTCAACTAATGTTCCTTCTCTCTCAGAAACAACGTTCCCAGTGATCACATCAATAGTGTCAATGGGTAATCTGCTCAACACAAATACTCAGCAAACTGGTGCACCAGTCTTTGGTCCCAGGAAGGACACACCCACTCAGCAAACTGGTGCACCAGTTTTTGGTCCCAGGATCATCCCACCTAAACAAGTGTCAATCGCAACCCAGACTTCAGAAGCTGCTACTAAAAATGCAACAACAGCCCCAACACTTTCACAGCAAATTGGTGTCGGCCCCCAAGTGCCTCCATCTGGAGAAAATGACAATGAAAGAATCACACAGAAACTCAATAATAACACTAAGGCTGCTACATCCACAGTATCATTTACGTGGGTTCAAGAAGCCCAATGTTTTAAACCAACCAGAACTATTGACACTACAGTAAAGCCTGTACACTTATCTGCCACCAAATGTATTGCAGAACCAGTAACATTAAGCAACATTGAAATGAAATCGTATGATCGATATTGTGAAAATTTAATAAATTGCACATCAACATTTTCTAAAAGCTTGGATTCGTCCTTACCAAATGAAGATGTTTTCCCAACGAAACCATTTTTTCAAACGTATACCGATTTAATAACAGAACCAGGTCTCAACAACAAAACTTTGCTTACTCTTGACGTTCAGAAACCAAAGATTACGGAACAAAAGAAAAACCTCATGTGTTTCTCTGCAACAACAACAGTAGTTTCTGAAATGACAGAAAATGTAGACACAGATGTAGAAATGGGGGAGGCTAGTGATTATAGTGATGATAATCAACAAGTCCATACCATTGTTGCTTGTTTGTCTACTGACAAGGAAATGCAACAGAAACCCCCACCAAAGACAAAAACAATATTAAAATTGGTGACAGATTGTCCTCGTATGCAAACAAGACGGAGCATAAAGATTGCGAAAAACTGTCCAGAGGTGCAGACTAATAAACAATGTGTTCAATTTAGTCCGGGAGTTCAGACCAGGGCCAGAAAAAGAGTTTCTGATATCCAGGACAAATCACCAAGTTGTGAAAAGAAAGGATCATATTCAAAGCTGAACGCTATTCATATTTCCAAACCTAGAAATCAACCAGACACTGAGAATGTCTCAACAAAATTTACAAAGACTCACTCAGTCAATGACAAAATGCAAAGGGGTATTAAAAAATTTGAAACAAACTTCAATAGCAGTTCACCAAGGCATACTCAACACACAACTGAATCAGCCATTAAAGAAAATTTCTCTCGAAAGAAAACATTATCCACAGATGTTGAAAAAATCAACAGACCTGAAACTTCACAAAGTCACCATAGTGTACAGGAACAATGTTTGAAAAGCAAGCGGATTGAAAGTCACATTGCTGTACCGCTAAGTACTGATGGTAAGCTCCCGTCACGACCCAATATACTAGGCAGAAGGTCAAAATGTCGAGACAATGTTATAAAGACGGGAACACATGAAGAATCAAATGTGGTAAACTTAAAAGATGATAAATATAAGTCCTATGATACTAGAGATAGGCAATTAATTGAAGAAAAAACTATTTCAAAATTGTCAATGGAAACCGAGAAACCAGTCAGTAAGAAAGCAGTTAATATAGAACTTCAGTCTTCCATTGATTGTGAACATATCAGGGCTCTGTTAAATTCATCCAAAACATTGAACACGAAAGCAGATACTATCGCTGCCACCATCAAATCATCCAAAACAATCACAGGCACTTCCTCGTCTGCAATGACAGAAAAACTGACCACTATTCCTGATTCGTCTCATTTTCCTGTACAGAATGTTTTGATTTTCACAACACAAAATAACTCGATTACCGTCTTGCCTCTGGGAATTGCCCCAGATTCCGTTCTGTCAACAGCATTGTCTCCAGCTGCACTCACAGCAAAACCTACTGTTTTATCATCTTCTGCTACACTTACTTTGTCTGGAAAAAGTGTTCAATCACAGAAAGGGGACCCTATTTCATGTAATGATATCAAAACTCCAGCCAAACGACCAATTCCTCTTGTACAAGTCCCGTCAACAGCCTCATCTTCATCATCGCCAAATAGTCTGTCCTCTGTTGACAGCTCTAACAATAGCAAGGTTCATGTTGTAGGTGAAGCCAAACTACCTCAAACAATGTTAAAATCCTGCAGTAAAATGACTGACGTTGTCTCATCAGCTGTACCACTGACAGCCACTTCATCTCCAGTTATTGCTTTAGGAACTGGTAACTTTGCCTCAGAAGCTCTTCCCACTAGTATGTATATAAGTTCTACATGTATACAAACACAAACATCTTCAGTTGATGAAAATGCCTCGTCAGATTTCCCACAAACTGTCACTTTAGAAAGTGTTTCTTCTCCAGGAAATGGCCGCTCTGATTCACGGCTATCTGAGAGCTTTAATACTCCTGATATGATAGCTTCATCACTTACCTCTGATTCAGAAACCAATACTGCAGTCGTATCTGCAGGAATATCACACTCGTCAAGAAACCTCAAGTCAACACAGCCATTGCTTGCCTCTCTGTTGTTTGGTTTATCCCAAAAGGACAGTCTGAACCCAGATATAACACCTGTTACAAATCCAACTCTGTTCCACCCCAAACAGTCTTCCAGAGACCCACAAAGTGTACCAGGAAAGGAAGCAAAGCTTTATTCTCCTATGAGGACATCGCCACGGAAAGCTCCAGTAATGCAGTCGGATTTGTTAAAGACACCAAGTGTACCTCAAACGATCGAGTCCGCTTCAAATCTTTCTGAATTTTTAAAAAAGCAGTCTCTGTATGTCCCAAATATTGCGGAGGGTAATTACTCATTTAGTGATATGGACTTGGTAATTGACAGAGATGGAAATTGGGAAAAAACGTTGAGGAACAATGGTATGTTTGATGATTTTGCCAAATCCATTCGGTTCCATAAATCATTATTTCCAGATGATCTCGTTGATTCTGGTACAGAATTTAGAGAATCTGTTAAAAGTGAGTTAGATCTTTTACTAGACAAAAAAGGGCCTGGTTTTTTATCCTCTCTCATTGACAAAAAGGACATTTCTGAGATCCCTTGTCCAATTTGCTGCGTTAAATTTTCCATGTCCAGGTACCTGCTGATTCACATGATGACGCTCCACATCAAGTTCAGGTGTCCTGACTGTCAAGCTGTGTTCACGGAGAAAGGGCACTTGGTCCGTCACATGGAGAGCTGTCAGCAGTCCTATGATGTAGCAATGGAGAGAAAATCACAGAAATGTGGAGAATGTACTCAAATTTTTGACACGCGTCAACAGCTCGATGATCATCAGTCCTCTGAGCATAAATACAAACTACTATGTTTCCTTTGTGATCCGCAGAAGGTATATTTAAATTATAAAGGCCTAATTGAGCATATTAGAAAGATGCATTTTGGAACTACGGATACAGTTCCGTGCGACATTTGTGGAAAATTATATGCTCAGCGGAATCTATCAAAGCATCGTCTGAGACATACTCAAAAACGAGTATATCAGTGTCCAACTTGTGGAAAAACTGTAAAGGACAAATCAACACTGAAGATACATGAGGAGAAACATAAGCCGTTAGAGGAGCAGACTTTCCTTTACGCGTGTCAGTACTGTGGCAAGGGATTCAGAAACAAATCTGTTTTTAAAGACCATATTAATGTGAAGCACACGGGAGAAAAAACACACAAATGTAGTGAATGCGGGAAATGGTTCAAATGTCTGGCTGTGCTTAGTGAACATAAATATGTGCATCATAAAATAAGGGAATTCAAGTGTGAGATTTGTGATAAAGCGTTCAAATTTAAGGTCCGGTTATCCAGGCACATGTTTATGCACACGAAGAAAAGTAATTACAAATGTCCTCATTGTAATGAAATGTTTGCCCGATTACCTGTGCTGAAGAAACATGTTTCAAAATGTAACGAAAATAGTGAACTTGAAGCAAGTTTGGTAAAAAAAAATAAAGATATGGTCGAGTCTTCATCTGAATGTCTAATGAATGGCGAGGAAAAGGACAGGTTACAAAAGAGTTCTACTGCTTTTCAACAAAAAGCAGAAGTTGAGTTTATTGACCAGTACCTGGAAGTGAATGATGTTATTGATTGTGTGGATGAAGACAGTGTTAATCATCAGGACTACCTGTACATGTGCAGTACCTGTAATACCTCATTCCCAGATCTCAATTCTGCGGAGAACCATATTAGGTATTGTGTAGTGTAAGGTAAATCTGATCAGAATTCTGGCGAGTAAGGTACCGGTATTATAAAGTGTAACGCAAATCTGATCTTTATTCTGGTGAGAACCATATTCAGTATTGTGTAGAGTTTATAGGACGATCTGATCTCAATTCTGGTGAGAACCAGTCAGGTATTATAAAGTGTAAGGCAAATCTGATCTCAATTCTGGTGAGAACCATATTAGGTATTGTGTAGTGTAAGGACGATCTGATCTCAATTCTGGTGAGAATCATTAAGGTATTGTGTAGAGAAAGGCAAATCTGATCTCAATTCTGGTGAGAACCATTAAGGTATTGTGTAAAGAAAGGCAAATATGATCTGATTCTCAATTCTGGTGAGAACGATACAAAGTTCATTCTATGCAGTACTCAAATGTAATTCAATCTCAGACTTCATACATGTACACACTGTTGTTTTTGATAAATTTGATATAATCACACGTATTGTGTGATCACTCCTGGAAAAAATGTAAAATTTCTCGTGACCTCTAATTTTCAGGTTAAAAATTTCTCACCAGATCTACATACGGCGATTATGATTAAAAAAAATATTAAATATTATTTATTATATGATTAACTTTTATGCGATAAATTCAACTTTTTTTCGGTTTGACATCAATATTGAAGTGAGTTTTAAAAAAAAAAATTAAATTAAATTTCTCACCAGACGTAGGATTTTACACGACCCACGGTCGCATGGTTGCATGATTTTCCAGGCATGTGTGTGATTATACTTTCTTAACAAGTTTTTTAAAAATATACTGTATAAAAATCATTAAAAACTAAAATTAAACTTGTACAACATTGATCCCCAATCAAACGTTAATAAACTTTGCTTGGGACCAAGGCTGCTTGGAGTTAAAGACATTCAAACCTGGTGTATTTTGTACACATGATTTATGTTGAATGGACAAATACACTAAACCTGGTGTATTTTGTACACATGATTTATGTTGAATACACAAATACACCAAACATGTGGAAAATAACACAAGAAATAACTTAATAAGGAATCATGAAGGCAAAATTCACAAGAAAAGAAACAGAAAATTCTCGAGAAGGAGATACACATTTTGATCAGAAAATATTCTTAAAAATCAGTTAACACTCAAAAAGATATTTTTAAAAGGAAATTTTCAAAATGGTTCAAAAATATTCCTAAAAAGGGTAATTGTTATGCATAAGTTTAAGTAAGGGTATGAAAATACCTTATTCTTTAGATAAATGATTTGTCTTATTGTACGGTATATTGTTCATCTCACCCTGTGGGAGATTCCTGTTGCCCTGGTGCTTTCTGGGCTAATGAGCAAAAAAACAAAAACTTTTGACTGTTTTGAGTGTCCTGTCTTTGGTGTCCTCTTTGTTTAGATTGACATTAATGAAATAAACTCGAACAGGGCATGGAGACCCAATCAACCAAACAATCTCAGTGTGTACAAAATGACCATTTATCCAATGGATATTTTCAACAATAACTGTTGTTTTTGTTTTGCAAATAATTTTGTTGAATAGACATGTTTTGCTATTATTGTTTTGAATAAAACATGTTAATAAAAATTCCATTGTATCAAAAAGTCACTATTTTTGTCCACCGTTACTATAGTAGGGAGGGAGGGGACTTAGAAATGATACTCAGAGTGTGTCCATCTGTCCTTCCATCCATTTATCACAAATGTTTGTGAACATGCTAGCTTCAAAACAAATTCACCAATTAACTTCACTCTTGGTGTGTAGCTTCCCCTTGAGGTTGAATTTCATTTCACCAAATTCCGTAAAACAAAATGGCCATTAGTACATAAGAATATTCATGCCTGTATGTGTTATGAATACGATAAGTAGAGACTTGATTCACTTATAAACTTCAAACTTTGAAGACAATGGATGGGATTGAATCTCACTTAGTTCTACAAAACAAGATGATTACCTTTGCATTATTTAACAATATTCATGTCTGTTTTATATGTTGTGAACACTATAACTGTCACAAATTCACGGATTAACTTCAATGTTGAAATATAGCCTCCTCCTATTAAGACAGCAGATGGGATTGAATTTCATCCATTTCTGTAAAAGAAAATTGCCACCATTGCATAATTTTACAATATTCATATCAGGACCTACTACTATTAAGACAATTGATGGGATTGCATTTCATCCATTTCTGTAAAAGAAAATGGCCACCGTTGCATAATTCTACAATATTCACACCTATGTTGTGAACATAACTGTAGATCAAATTCACAGATTAACTTGAAACTTCGCTTTTTCCTACTAACACATAGGATAGGATTGCATTTCATCAAATTTCTGAACACAATATAATTTGGCTAATTTTTCAATATTCACCCCTGTGTGTTGTAAACATAATAATTTGAGAACAAGTTCAATGAATAACTTGGATGGGAGCTTCCTTCCATTCGGACAAACGATAAAATTTAATTTATTCAAATTACATTTTTTTTTTAAATGGCTGCCATTGCATAATTTTACAAAAATAATAACTTCTAGAAGTTGGGACAGAGAAATAGGCTTTACCACAGGGGGTCTTATTTCTATGGACTGTCCCGAAATTAGAGTGTCCTAAGCTCTAGGTGTTATAAGGTATGAACCGTAACACAAAGCCAAGTTTGGGAATATTTAACATCGCATTCGTCTGTATGGGAATACCAGCATGTATTAAACGCGATGTCTATTTACCAGCTGAGGCATTTGCTAATCACTTCCATTCACCTACAACAACCCCTGGTGATCACACAGCGTGATGTAAACTTGTATATGTTATAAACTCGATAACTCCACAACAAAGTCACAGATAAACTAGAAACTTGAAATGTAGCCTCCTCCTGTTGAAACAACAGATGGGATTGCATTTCATAAAATTCATTAAAACATAATGCCCACCATTGCCTGATTTACAATATTCACTATGTTTTGTGAACATGGTAGCTTGAGAACAAATTCACCAACAAACTTTGAAATCAATTTAGTTTTTGTCCACCACTACTAGAGTATCCATCCATCACAATTGTTTGTGAACACACTAGCTTGAAAATAAATTCAGTGATTAACATAATATCAAAATATTCATGCCTGTATGTGTTGTGAACTGTTTTGAAAATGTGTTGTCTGTGTGCACGCGACAAGATTGTGACATAACCTGACAAAGTCTGCAATTATTGCAAAGGATCAAACATGTGACTGAGAAGCGGAGCCTTAAGCTGTGCATCAGATTAGTAACAAAGATAGTCACATGATTTAAAGTACCGGTAAAGAAACTGTTGATGAAGGTTGCTCACTCTGTCACCTATGTCTTACAATGATCAAAATCAAAGCTTTCAATTCTATGCGACTTTCAATCGAAGCCATTTTTAAAATAAATCACGCCTAGAGTTATTTCAGGTGATTTTGGAAGACTTGCAGACTCCGATTTGCTCTGTGTGCCGCAAAACAAGTTGCCGATGGAAACTATCTTGCAGTTAATCGCCTACAGAGAATCAATTGTGTCTGACGGAATTTACAAGACTTAAAAACGAATTGATTGATTGGTGTTTTACGCCGTTCTTAAGGGCAATTTACTTATATGACCGCAATGTATTCCAACAAAAATTAAGATGTGAAGCGTTAACATAATGTTGGAAAGTTAATTTTCCTCTAGTGCTAAGTAAAGACAGCATTGCTACTTTTCAAACAAACTTCCCTTGGCCCCAGAGGGCCATAAAAACGGAAAGTTTGGATAAAATTAGGGCTAGGTGATTGCCACTGACAGATGTAGGTAAGGAATGACCAACTCAAACATTGAAGCTTAGATTTCTTTGTATTATTTTTGACTGTACGGTCGAACATTTTAAGCTTATCATTTTATATAAAGTTATTTAGGATGGGGCTGGTATAGTAGACACAATCAACTGATCTGTCTGTCCAGTCAATCATTTTGAAAATTTAACTTCCACTGATATTAAAACAACAAAAATCAATCAAAAAAAACAACCAGTGGTACTGTATTGTTTTTAATTATGAATATGATCATTAACGATACAATTCGTAATACTTGTATTTGTAATATAAATTGTATTATAAATTCAGATAACATTGTTCCCTGACCAGACAAGAAAATGATTTAGTTTAGGGAAATGGTTGACCATTATTTCTGCATTCGTACTATAACTTCATAAGAAACATAATATTCTTACAATCATATAATGTGACATTTCTGTGGATTTGACAATCATACCTGCTTAATAACTAATAAACTATTGCACAAAGTTAATGTTATAATGGAATGAGAACTAAATAACATAATTTCCTTCTAATTAGTTTCGAATTACATTAAGGAATGATCTGACTGCACATGCCTGGCTTCTATTAATGTGTTTAACTTGTTATTTACAAAAGGTGTGACACATACTCATTCAAAAAAATAAAATAAAACAAATCTCCATTCAATAAAAATTAGATTTGTCTCTATTTAAAACAATAATAATTATAACTGGTTTTAGTGGCATTTGGAAGCAGTAGCAGTAACATAAACACAATTCTATGGATTTTAAATTCAAGGAAAGAATTAATTATCAGAGGAAAAATGGAGCCACACTGTCCACAAAAATAACGTCATCAGCTGAACAACTTAGATCCAGAATTGAGGAAAATCTACTTAAGAAACTTCAACCCATACAGAACAAGAGTAACTCTGAACTTAACAAAAAGATGCCCGATAATAAATCAGCGACACAGCCCCTCAAATAATTTACAAAGTTTTCATTTTCTGTACGAAATTTTAGATGGTTTAGGGTATGCACTATTTAGGGACAAATCTAGGCTTTTTTACTTATTGTTCTGTGTAACAGTGTAACACATTTAATAAATATGAGAGAAAAAAACACAGTTATTTTGTCAGCAAGAGATTCAATTTAGTAGTATCCAACACAAGACAGTTGACCTTGGGTTTTTGTAAAAAAAATCTAATTATTTGATCAATACATGAACAAGAGATTTCAGCCTCTTTAAAATCTTTTGAGCCTTTTAACACACAGCAGATTAAAAATAGATAAAATTATAATTTAGAGTCTTTCTGGACACCTTGGGCTCCAAATAAGCAAAACTTTATAGTAAATATTCAAGATTAAAGAAATTAGGAAGTTCCGTTGAAGAATATAACTTAATACACAATAGTTTAATGTCGAATCGGGAAATGGTGGCATCAAAACTACTGAATTATTAAGTTAAGATGGAGTCCTGAAATTTGTTAATTACACTACTTGTATATTTAAATTTTATTCTGATGGTTATATTTAACTCTGATCACAAAGTAATTGTTAAACGTGACATTATAAATTTTCTGGAAACTTGTTTTAGTGATTTTGACCCAGGGTGTTCGAAATTAATGGGATAATCAGTGCGAATAGGTTCCTATTGTGCTTTGTACTGCAGAAAACAAAATATCAATTCAAACTTCCATCAGAAGGATTGTGAGGTTAAAGAATAGATGCCTTCACAATTTATTTTATGAAACAAAATTTATTTAAATTAATTAGATTAACATCATCATATCGCTTATGTCTTTAATTGAGGTTTAACCTGGTATTTTACTTACATGTAAGGGTTGATTTTTTCTTAGAATGGCCTGCTAAGAGACAATTCACAAAGGTAAGATAATGATGGAGAAAGGCACCTTCGTTTCACTGTTCTCTTGTTTAAATACATAACTACAAAACATCCAAATCCTCATAAACCAAAGTTTTGCCCACATTACAGAATGTAACTGTTTAATAAGTATATTATACTGGATAAATATCTAGTAACAAAAGTGGATTTCTCATTCTAATTTTGAGTGTTCAAAGGTATTTTCCCACATTGAGGATATTTACAATGTTCACGATTCACCTCCTAATGATTCAACTAACAAATACACTAAACTGATTCATCTTATCGGTGCATTTAACTGCTACACCTAATTGATTCAGCTGAGTGATTCACCTTATTGATACACATCACCGATTCACCTGATCCATTCAAAAAGCCAGCACACCTTCATGAAGCTTAAACTGTCACATACAAGAGATGTCAGCTTGTTTAAAAAAGGACAATATAAAGTGCACTTGGCTAAATATTTTATTTACCAGAGAATAGCTTAAAATTTCTCTGAATATATTTTCCACATATGCGTCCAGGGACTTTGTGGATTTCTACACATGTATATACATATAACAGCTGGTTACCATCAAGGGTTCCAGGTAGTTCAGTTTTGTGAGATGGATTATTACTCTAAATACATATTTTTTATACTAAAATATTACATAATGGGTTATAACGGTTTGGTGGAATGTGCTCTATTTTGAAATCTGATATATAACTCTCTCCCTTCATTCCAGAAGACAAGGCTCAAAATGGTGTGAGGGCAAAGTCTAAAAAATGAGGCTGCCCAGCCTTTGTAAAATCCCCAA
>JAVFBX010103977.1:0-16154 GCA_034783855.1 Mopalia kennerleyi | reverse complement strand
AATAAAAAGTAAATTGTCCAAAATGGGTATTTTGCTTCACTTTTTTTTTTCCTGGGTGTCCAATTTTGACAGTTTTCTTATCTCCAGCATGTTAAAGAATCTCAAAACAGGGTGTCCAAATTAGGCAATTGTTCACTTCAGGGTGTCCATTTGGAAGAGTGTCTGCCTAAGCCCTTGGTTGGCAGTTGTGTCAAGGGGGGTTTCCTTCACCCATTGGACTGGCCGGCTGTCATATGAGTGAATAACCATAAGAAGTGTGTTAAATCACAATCAAACAACAACAAAAGATGTGAAAAAACAGAAACAAAAAGAATTTACTTATAAACCCAAAGTAAACAAAAGAACAATATTGAAATCAGAGAATCCTCAAAGTAACCCCAAAATTAAGTTACTATTTTAATGGGTTCAAAGTGTGACCTCAAACTAAATTTTAAGTTGATTACATGGAAGGGGGTTCAGCTATCCAATGAATAAATGATAGAGCCACAGCTGTATAAAACAAGAGTTTAAGGAAACCCAACATACGCCCTTGTGGAGGTGCTCGTGGGATAAACATGGTAAGTTGGTAACCTAAGACATTTCAAACAATGGCACGCAACATGCCATGTTCTAAGGGTGAATCTGTAATAGCAAAAAGCACGATTACAACTAATGGTTAATGTCTACCAAGTTTCAGAAAGATAGGCCTTATAGTTTTTTAGTTCTACTTTGGAAACAAAATTCACAAAGTCCAATTTTGTATCCATAGAAATAAGAAATTTTAAAAAAAATATAGTTGATCCATTATAGCAAAAGGCACAACTACAATCAATTGTGAATGTGTGTCTACCATGTTTCACAAACAACTGGACAGACAGACAGACAGCTTCCATTAATGGTGAATGTGTCTACCAAGTCTCACAAAGATCGACCTTATAGTTTTCGAGTTCTGTTCGGAAACAGATTTGAGTCAACCGGCGCATAAATATTAGTTCTGACAATTCACCAATAATGCCCTTGCCAAAGGGTGACAAAACGTTAGTAAAAATACTTGAAACTTAATGTCAGGCCTCGAAATAGTAGACAATCGAACCGATCGATCACCTGTCGATCATCTAAATTGAATTTTGGGAGAACGATTTGTCGATCATCTTGTGCTTTTCAGTAGATAGGTAAAATACAGGGTTCTGCCCACGCTGGGTCGCTGAGCCCAGCACTAACCTTACCCGCCTCCCACAAAAATATAATGTGATGTGCGCCTAGTACTTTCAAATAAATGCAACTTTATTCAGTTTAAAAGAAACTTTCATAAATCACATGGAAATGGCAAAAAGGCGACGAGTTCAAATCATTGTTGCTGTATTGGCAGGTCAGACTGGTTGTCGGGATGCCGCCAATCCACCATTGTCATAAAGCAAAAGCGCTAACACAGAACGATAGGAAATTTCCACATTTCAGTTGTATCCAAAGCCAATGTCGTAAGATAAATAAATGCACCTACAAATGAGAGAGCAATCAGGATTTGTTAATTCGCTGTCATCACAACAAAATTTAAAATGCTGTTGTCATGTCAAAACGCAACATTTGAACTACAGACGGAAAATTTCGATAACTTTTTTTCTCACACATAAGCGCCTGAGACGGGACGAACATAAAACTCCGACATTAGTTCTATTCAGTATATGTTGTTGTTGTTGTTGTTTTCGGATTCATACGGCAGTTTGCAGATGTGAATGTTTTGGATATACCGGCATACAATGTAGGCTAAAATCAGAACTGGAAATTTGGGTAAAGATATATTACATGTAAGCCTTGAAGTTCACATGATTCAATTGATTTTCGTTTTGCAAACCGTTTTGTCTTCAATTATTTTTTGTTTTATTATTTCCACTATTTTACTATTTGTTTAGGCCTAAAAAAAAATGTTTTGTTTCCTCTAACCCGACTGACCCTACTATATAGCGTCGAGTCTAAAGTTTTTATTGTCTTTTCCAAAAAAAAAATTGGAATTTTTTTTTTTTTTTTTCAAAAGACCTTTCCAAATTGGCATATTTGGTAGCAAAATTATTTTTTGTTATGTTTTTCGGTCATGCAAGCATCTGTATTAGTTTTATTTATTATCTACTCTTTTGTACAACTTCTAAAAAAAAAAAATAATTGACAAAATTTAAAAAAAATCCTGCCTGCCTAGCCCAATTTTTTTCAGGCCATTAGTGAAAACAAAGCATTTTTTTTTTTAAGCCTTAACAACAGACCCTGTTTTAAAGCATTCTCAAAATCGATCTCCAGAGACTAAAACCAGGGGATCGATATTTTGATCACCCCAGTGAGTGTTATTTCGAGGCCTGAATGTGAAACAGACTGAATAGAAAAAGCTACATAGGAAAGTTTAATCCGCTACAGTAAAGGGGCTGGTTGCTCCAAGAGCTATTAAATTTGATCCTCTATCAGATGACATCATGACACGTGTAGGTCTACCTCTAACCAGGTATTAGCGATTTAATCTGGTGTTAGTGGCTAACCAGATGTATGGACACACATATCCATATCTAGTGATAATTCTCTTCAGCAGGTGATAAAAAAGTATGTGAGCCTGTGGCAAGACTGACTCTTAAATACCACACTAACAGAATTATTAAGCTATTCAACCCAAACAACATCCTACAGCTTCATACATGTACCTTGTTCAGTGAGGGACCAACGAGGCATGACCCGGTTTCAATAATGAGATTGAATCACAGTTAGGGGCTTAGCCAGAAATCAGAAGTAGGGTGTCCAAAATTGTCATTTTGCTTCACTTTCAAATGACGGGGTGTCCAATTTTGACAGTTCTCCAATCTCCTGCATGTTAAAATTTCTTAAAACAGGGTGTCCAAATGAGGCAATTGTTCAGTTCAGGGCGTCCACTTGGACGTGTGACTGCCTAAGCCCTTGATCACAGTACACAAATTAAACAACCTATGTGAATTTAGACACTGTATGGACCTGATGTCAACTTCATGTCCACAGTGTAATAGATTTTAAACAGGATCTGTTTTATTAAACCATGTGTACACTTGATGTAGACATGATTCCAACGCAATGTCTATATGGTGTAGATTTCATGTGACATCTGTACCTTGTCCGTCTCAAGGCAGGTTATCATGTGAACATCATGTGGACATGCTTTCACTATGATGTCCACACAATGTGGACCGGATAATTAGGCTATTATTTGGTGTACTTTACAGTACCGTAGGATATTCGTATAGCTAAGCTGACAGTTTTACTTTACTTACCTTGAAACAAATTTTCATCACTCAACTCTGGTTCAACTAGAACTTTGCTGTTACTTTTTGACTTCACTTCATCTTTTTCACTTGACTTTTGCTGATTTATTGACATTTGTTCATTTGTAAATTTGTCACTTGAAAACAACTTAATGAGACCATCTGCCCTTGACATTTGTTGTAATAGATCCTCTGACTTTTGTTCATGGACTTTTTCAAACGTCTTATTAGAAACACTTTTGTCAACTGACTTTTGATGAGAATAATTTGTTTTGCTTGGCCTAGGATCATCAGGAACTATATACCTTGATGTTGGAGAATGGTAATTTGGTGCCGAAGAAAAAAATTCGTCAATCGATTGTTGCCCAGTACAAACATCTTCCCTTGGCTTTCTCAGATCAAGTATTTCATCAATTCCTGCATGTTTCTTGTCACTAGGAAATTGAGAAACATTGGCCTTGTCAATAGACTTGTGAAAAGCAAAAACTGTTTCACTTTTTGACGTAGGGTAAACCGTTTCCGTAAGTGACTTTTCTGGGGTGATTACAGTTTCACTGGCTTGTTTTTTAACACTGTTATCACTTGGTATCAGAGAGCTAACCATTCTATCAAATGAATTCCGTTTAGTACTAACTATTTCACTTGGCATTCTTTGACTAAGCACTTTTCCACCTGTATTTGCTTGAACAGCACATTTGTCAACTGATTTTAACGGAGTTAATTTAACAAATGGTTCCAACAGGTTACTATTCTTTCCACCAAACTTCTGTGGATGCTGAACAACATCCTTTAGAATTGGTTGCTTTGGACTTTTTGACTTTTTGAAAATGGGCTTCTGAGAAATTGTGTCGGTGGAATTTTGTTGCACATTTTCCACTGGTATTTGTTGACGATTTTTTATCAGTGATATCATTTGAACCAGAGATCTAGTGTTTGTTTTTTGTTGGGCAAGACGAGGGCCTTGGTTACCGCCCAATTGTAGACTAGGACCGTGGTTACCCAACTGACCAGGATATCGGTTATCCATCTTTTGTAGAGCAGGTCCTTCGTTAGCTGACTTTTGTAGAGCAGGTCCTTCGTTAGCTGACTTTTGTAGAGCAGGTCCTTCGTTAGCTGACTTTTGTAGAGCAGGGCCTTCGTTACCCGACTTTTGTAGAGCAGGGCCTTGGTTAGCTGACTGTTGTAGAACGGGGCCTTCGTTAGCTGACTTTTGTAGAGCAGGTCCTTCGTTAGCTGACTTTTGTAGAGCAGGGCCTTCGTTAGCTGACTTTTGTAGAGCAGGGCCTTCGTTACCCGGCTTTTGTAGAGCAGGGCCTTGGTTAGTTGACTTTTGTTGTAGAGCAGGGCCTTGGTTAGCTGACTTTTGTTGTAGAGCAGGTCCTTGGTTAGCTGAGTTTTGTTGCAGAGCAGGTCCTTGGTTAGCTGAGTTTTGTTGTAGAGCAGGACCTTGGTTAGCTGACTTTTGTTGTAGAGCAGGTCCTTGGTTAGCTGAGTTTTGTTGTAGAGCAGGTCCTTGGTTAGCTGAGTTTTGTTGTAGAGCAGGACCTTGGTTATCGGACTTTTGCAGACAAGGACCTTGGTTAACGCACTTTAACTGAAAAGCATCTTTCTCATATGCTTTTGACTGAAGCACAACTTTCTCATTTGACTTTTGAGGGTGACCAACATTGGTAAACTTTTGTTGATCAACTGATGCATAGATTTCTGGAAGACGTTTTTGTGGAACAACCTGATTGGCACTAACTGATCCATAGATTTCTGGTTGACGTTTTTGTTGAACAACCTGATTGGCACTAACTGATGCATGGATTTCTGGTTGACAATTTGGAATTTTGATAATGGGCTCCTGAGAAATTGTGCCAGCGGAATTTAGTTGCACATTTGCCACTGGTTTTTTTTCAAATTTGTTTAGCAGTGATATCATTTGAACCAGAGTGTTTGTTTTATGCTGGGCAAGTCGAGGGCCTTGGTTACCACCCATTTGTATACTAGGGCCTTGGTCATCCAACTTTTGTAGACCAAGGCCTTGGTTAGCTGACTTTTGTAGAGCAGGGTCTTGGTTACCCGACTTTTGCAGAGAAGGACCTTGGTTAACGCACTTTAACTGAAAAGCATCTTTCTCATATGCTTTTGGCTGAAGCCCATCTATCTCATTTGACTTTTGAGGGTGACCAACATTGGTAAACTTTTGTTGATCAACTGATGCATAGATTTCTGGTTGACATTTTTGTAGAACAACCTGATTGGCACTAACTGATGCAGATATTTCTGGTTGACTTTTTTGTTGAACAACCTGCTTGGCACTAAATGATGGAGATATTTCTGGTTGATATTTTTGTTGAACAACCTGATTGGCACTAACTGATCCATAGATTTCTGGTTGGGATTTTTGTTGAACAACCTGATAGGCACTTACTGATGCATGGATTTCACATTCAGTTGCTGTAGTCTTTGGAACAGTACATGTAGAAGGGTTTTGGGGGGCACTGGTTTGTGAAGCCTTATGTGCATCGGGGTTTGACGATACCATCTTCATAGTTGTGGCTTGGTTGATTTTGCTATCTTGCAAAGAGCCAACAACTGAACTATTGTTTGGGGTACAGCTATTTTTTGATTCAAAAGATTGTTTTTGTTGTGTATTTTGAGCAGATGTTGGCATTTTGTCATGCTGGGTTTTATAGAGCAGATCATTACATGTCATAGTATTTGGTGATTTGGTTGGGCTAATTTCGGCAATTGCATTTCTAGTTACAGCAAATAAAGGTTTTGATGTAGTCCTGGTTTTTAGATTTTCAGCAGTTGGCTGACCATTGTTCGGCTCTATTGATATCCCCTTATTCCCATAATCTTCAGCTACTATTTGCATGGTTTGTCTTTGTTGGCTGTTAACAGATCCTGTCATCTTACGTTTTTTGGGGCTCTGCTGTTTTCGTGCAGTTTGATTCTTCATTAAATTTTGATTTATAACTTTTCCATTAGCGGCTCCCTCTGTTGTGGTAATAGCTGTTATAAGTTTGTCTGGAGGGTTGTTTAGTGTTTTCTCTATTGTAGCTTGAGTACTGGAACTTTTACCATCAACTATTGACTGAAACTCAGTTTTATTATCACTCACGATGTTTCCCATCATTTGGACAGTTCTTTGCTGGTTGTTAACAGACACTGTAATCTTGCGTTTTGTTGGGCTCTGCTGTTTTCGTGCAGTTTGTTTCTTCACTAAATTTTTATTTATAGCTTGTCCTTTAGCTGCTTCGGCTGCTGTGGTGATGGTTGTTACATTTTTTGCTGGAGGGTCATTTGGTGGTTTCTTTATTGTAGCTCGAGTACTAGCACCTGTTTTATCTCCTAAACCATCAACTGTTGACTGAACCTCTGTTTTTTTATCACTCAAGATGTTTCCCATTATGTGAACAGTTCGTCTTTCCTGGTTCATGACAGATGCTGTAGTCTTGCGTTTTGTTGGGCTCTTTTTTCGTGCAGTTTGTTTTTTTATTAAATTTTGATTGGAAGGTTGTCCTTTAGCTGCTCCTGTTGTCTTGGAAGAGGCTGTGGAGGTTCTTTGTGATTTGTTGTCTGGTTGTTTTTCCGTTGTAGTTTGAGGGGTGGAACCTGCTCTCTTTCCTGCAGCATCATATTTCGACTGATTGTTTGTTTGGGTAGCGGTTACAGAGTTTTTTCCTAGAGGTTTATTAATGCTGGTTTGTATAGTGTTCTGATCACCAGATTCAGCCGTTTCATGACCTGAAATTCTGCTTCTCTTAGATGGTAACTCAGCCAGCTGCTTAGTCTTACCAAATAATGGTTTCTTCTCTGTTCTAAAATGACCTCCACCATGATGAACAGCAGTTCTCGGCTTTGAGTTGGCTTCAATGTTAGACCTCTGTCCTTCATGTGGATAATGTCGATTTATTGAAAGTCGGTTACTTTCAGAAAGTTGGTCCTCACTCTCAAAATTGTGACTTCTCTGTCCATAGTCAAATGTGCGATCAGGACCATATCTCAAAGACCTTGGATCATATCTGTCATACACTTCATAATCTTGTCCTCGATGAATACCATCAGTCATTGACACTCTGTGCTCTGGACCGTACCTCTCATGATCTTCATAAGCCATTCTGTAATGACCAGGCTCAAAACTAGTTCTCCTGACATCATATCTATACCGGTTACTATCTAAACTAGGATGATTTCTGTCCACATGCCTGGCTCTATCATGTAATCTATATTCATCCCTGTAGTCTGCAGAACTAATACGTTGAAAGCGTCCAGGAAAATCTTCATCTGCTGAAATCATGCGGTGATCATACCTACCATAGCGGTTGTAATAATCATCCATTTCTCTATCGTGGAAGTCTGTATGCAAATTAATTGTCTTTTCTCTGTCTGGAGATGAAGATTGCTCGTTCAGTATTACTGTCTTATCTCCTTGAATAGATGAGCCATGCAGTCCATCTTGATCTTTGCTGCAACATTTCCTAGTTTCAAGTTCTGAAAAATTGCTTTTATTATCCGATTCTTTGCATAGACCAACAGTATTTTCAACATGTATTGAAGACCTTTTACCACTTTTTCTTTGTGTCACTGTGGCATTCTTGCCCTTGCCAAGACGTGAATGAATCGATAAGGGTTCTTTAAGTGTATTGACAGTCAGCGAACGTGCACCCTTCACAGGAGTTTGTCCTCTTCTTCTTTGCAACAACTTTGCCTTTACTCCTAAACAGAGAAAAAAACAAGGCACAAATAGAAATTAAAAGTAACACAGGATTCATTAAATTTTCTTAGATTTCAAATACAGCCATTAGAGCAAGAAAACTGTTAAAAAGTTGTGAATTTTGAAATTTTATTCAAATATGTAAAGATATTTTACATTTTAAAAAAGTGAAGCAAAAGTTGAATCTACAAATCTGAAGGAGGAAAAAACAATTAGAATTGTGTTCGCTCCTTGAAGTTTTGTTCATAAATGATCATTGATAATAATCATTTGAGATTCTACCATGAAATCAAAGCTTCAACCAGGGTTTGAAAAAATGTTGAACTTGCACAGCTGTAAGAACATCAAAGATAATGCTGTATTAAGGTTTTGCTGAACACCCTGGGCCCAAACTTTTTTTATCGCTTAGATTAAAAGTTAGGTATTCAAACTATATTTCGGTGAAAAAAATAAATCGAAATTCTATTTACAAACAGTTAAATTATAGCCTACAATTTAGCTTCCCAATGATAAAGTATTCAAGTCGCAAAACTTTAATGGCCGATTTCTGGCACTTTAGTTTTAAGCAGACACATAGTGTTAGCCAGAGGGGTGTCTCAGTGTCTTTGAGACACCCAAGAAGCCATTTGAGACACCCTGTTTCAGTGACATTTAACATGGGAAAGATAGGGGATCAGTAAAATGGGACACCCTGTTTCTGTAAAAATGGTGATTTGAGACACCCTCTTATTGATTTCTGGCTAATACTATGAGCAGACACTACATTTTCCATGGCGGATTTCTAGAAAACTATTCATGGTAGAGACATCAAATTTGTACTATAGTAAAGATCACGATGCTATCTAGTAAACGGTGTCTCATTTTTTATAAGTTCGTCCTTGATTGTTTTAATGTTTTCTGAAAGTTGGATTTTGTATTTTTATAAGACTTTACAAGGTGGGATAGACAAAAAAAATCAACTGTGATCGATCTAATCAAAATTGAAAAAAATGAGGCACTCTTTACTAGTTCAAGGACTATTCTACTAGGTCAACTAATCTATTGAGTCTTATTGTTATTGCACTTCGAGAAATAAAACTTGAAAAATTCAGTCTATTTTTTCCTGTAGACATTTAATAATTTTGCAACATTTTTAGAAATAATAATTGGATTTTCACAACATTCATAAATATGTAATCCTCAGTATTCAAGCTTTCCGAAAATATATACATATATATGGTTCAAATTTATACTCTTCGGTATAATAGACTAAATACAGCAGGTGTTCTGAAAATCGACCAAGGGGTCCAGCAAGACCTTAATCAATGTCATGTTAGCAAGTGTTATTGACAATTCCATGAGACAATAGTGAATAATGAAAGTCTCGTCCTTAAATGCCTGTCCTTGTCGACCGAGCAGACATCTAGATATTCTATAACAGCACCAAACGCTGTATAAAAGGTCTATAAAATATAAACTAAATTCTAATATTTCAAATTTAGTTCTTTTATTGGCTTACAGTGATAGTTGGTTAAAGACTTATAAAGACTGACACTTTTATAAATTTAAGGAGTTTGTATTAGATATGTTTCCGGCGGTATTTACAATTAGTTATATAGACCTGGACAAAAAGTACTTGTATGATGCAATCCGAGTTTGGAGTAGAAAGCTCAGGCACCTCGGCCGTTTAGTATTGTCATCCAGCTCATCATTTCCCATCTCCTACCCCGTGCGGTTGCTCCAGCCATCGGCCGAACAACTGAGGAGGCTTAGACGAACTTGTCGACTTTGTCTATTGTCTAACCTGAGGAATTCCTAAAATGTAAATCTATCCAACTACATAAGATTATATCTAGCTATATAAAATTATATCTGACGATATAAGATGATATCCACCGATATACAACAAGACAATTGGTCGTTAAATCTGACAATAAGAATCGTGAATCAAATTGGCTAATTCGTCTTACATGATCTGTTTTTTTTAATCCATTCCCTTCTTACTTACGTCACTCAAATGTAGTTGGCTGCACGCTATGCGCCTCGTTACTGGCTAAAGGTCTGAAGGGCCATACAACGTGGCGTTCCTCTCATCCTCTGACACTTGCCGCACAGCAAACAACTGTATATATTCTCTCGTGTAATAGGCTGGGTAAATAAACAGAACATATCGCTTTGAAAAAGGCGTGTCGGAGAGAGAAAGTCACATTCTCTACCATAGTGTTCGCCGATATAGCTTGAACTGTCCATCGATTTAAATCGTCTCGCAACAGGCATTAAGGCAATAACTTTAATACTAAATGGACAGTTTATTTCCCAATAAAATATTTTGTGTTGAAATGTATTTAAACATAACACAAGGCTTTATGGATTACAGCTTCTGGATCATTATGGGTGCAACGTTTCAATGTCTATTCAGACAGGGTTCTCAAGCATATATCTTACACATATAATCTTGAGAATGATGTCTGAATAGACATTGAAACATTGAACCCATAATAAACCAGTAGTTGTAATCCATAAAGCCTTGTGTTATCAGTATTTTTGTTGTGTTATGTTTAGTACAGCTAATTATATATGCCTCTAGTCTTAAACAAGAAATGTAAATAGGCCTACTATGTAGGCCCAAACGATAAAGCGCAATTGGCTCAACAAGTACAATAGATTTTTTACCTGTTCTATTAAAGACAATTACATTAATTGTTATTCCATTGTAGTTGGGATTATTTTCCTCATGACCATGCTCGCTCCCGAGCTTACAGATGGGGTGAAGATGGATTATTAGGATTAACAGACAGCAAATGCAGGTTGTGTTTGGGTATTTCTCTTTGGAACACACGGGATCCTATACTTAAAGAGAGGCTCTTCGGATTGCCTGGACCACAGGTATAATTACCATGGAAACATTTTCGATAATAATAATTTTTACTTATTAGTTTTTTAAAATTTAGTTGTTAAATGAGTTTATTTTATGAAAAACATATCATTTAAACATGTGCTGTTTCTACAGCTATCAATGGACTTTGTGGTCCATATAAGACTAGAATTCTATGCTATGACGTAATTTCATATATGCGATTTGAATGGTGGTATACACCAATAAATGCCCTTTTGTGTACGAATAGCTACGCTAACACAGTGTAGGTGTCTTCAATCTACCCTGATAACACTATCGACATGTGAAAGGTTCCAAGGTTAATACAATCAAATGTTGAGCTTGGGTCTCAACAATGGAGAACGAACTTTGTGAGAAACTTACTCACAAAGTACCAACTTACTATATTGTGGCGAAACAAAGCGAAGACATATTATTTACAGGGGCATGTTTGTTATATTCGTTAAAGAAATTCCATCCTTATGATCAACCGTCGATGCTTTCTCACCCAAATTGATGTGAAAATGTTCCAATGATGGGTCTCTAAATGTTACAACCTACATGTAGTTTCTACCTGGCCCGAAATTAGTTTTAACCCGACTGATATTCCTGACGTTTAGTAGGACTATATTCCTACTGAGTGTTTGTTTGATTCGGGTTTAACGCCGTAATTAATGCTATTTCACTCACATTGCGGTGTGCCAGTGACGTATATGGGCCTATTATGTTCGGAGAAGTGCAAATTAATTTCGTGGCAGGTAAAAATCAATTTGGGGCCAGGTATGGATTTCAGACCGTGTATAAATTAATTTTGGGGTGGGTGAAAACTAAGTTCGAGCCGCAAAGGAAACTGATTTCGGGGCGAGTGAAAATCAATATCGGGGCGGGAAGAAATTTAAGAAAATAATAATACAAAAAATAAATTCATGTCCCCTATGAACCGCCGTACATGCAGGCTATCAGCTCACAAAGGCTGAATACAATTAATTCAATAATTACGGGATCAAACCACAGGGGCTCGGTACCGTCGAAATTGTATATGTATATAGAAATACAAAAGAAAAAGGGAGGACACTCTGGGGCCGAGTGCGGTCGACCTATAGCTTGTACCGTGGTGACAATTGACCGATTCAAGTCACTAACCACATAAAATAACTGAATGCCACCTGTCCGTGTGAGACTAGCTCAACCTGGAATTCATTTAAATTATAATTCCAGTATGGGTCCGTTTTCGTCGAAAAAAACATACATTAGAGCAGGTGGTTTCGAACGAATATAGCAACTGTCATCAAACGTCCGTAATAATATTTATCTAGATTTAGGATGATTTAGGCGGAGATGTATTATGCAATTTATTGATCTTTGTGATTTCGCATCAACTTAGCCTCAGACCGCCACGGTAATTATTATCTTCATATCGGCACAATATGTAATGGACTACGTTGACAGTCTAGTTACACTATGGCGGTAGGCTACAGCTGGGATTACAGTAGACAATGTATATTGTAATCCCAGGTTACATTAACATGAACACGGAAAGGTCATATGATACAATACAAGCCTTGTCTTAGTGTAGATGTACGGATGACCTTTAACACCAGACAGATGTAACATGTGAAAATGTGAATATGTGTCAGAGGAAACAATAGACCAGCTATGTCAGGTGGTATGTCTACATGGTGAGAAATAGTATCCTTCACTAATACATGTGTTTCGGCATCACGCCACACCAGACTCACAAACAACATTATTTACGCATCTAATTCTACTTAAACACAAGTAGCGTAATTCCGAAAAGCGATAACTTCATTTTGACTAAATATATCAGCATTTATTATGCTATCATGAAGCATTCTACTTATTCTTATCACACTTGCACAGAGATCTTGATACGTTAAACCCGATTAATCAGCTAATGTTCTACATAAACTCCCAGAGACAAGTTTCTATAGACTTTAACCTACACACACCTATCGAGAAAAGGGAATGATCATTTACATGGTATAAAGTATGGTATAAATAGGTAGGCCTATCAAACAAGATGTTCGGTATTGGTTAAGAATAAATCAATCTGTAAACTTTTAATTTAAATAAATAGAAATCAACAGATGTATATTTCCGCTAAAGAGAATGATAATTAAAGCTGGCATTACAATATACAGGGATATGAAACTCGGCCTTATCCAGGCCCAATCCCAATAAAATCAGGTACTCGGTATTGTTCTGATTCGCCCGTTTCCGTAATAGGTTTCCTTCGTAATAAGGAATGGACTTGTGTGAAGTAGGCAAAGAACAGTGTGAAGTGGACAATCCGTCGTCAAATAAGCGAAATACCCTTGAGTGCGACTTTAACCCCCAGTCAAACAAACAAACCGACGCAGAAGGAAGTGGTGTTAATACCATATACCGTGTAATGTGTTAACTGCATGTCAACAAAGGTTAGGGACAGAAGTTAAACATGACACAAGTTACAATTGGACTATTATAACAGTTTATAGGATTCTTTTCACAGTTAAATATTTCCTGACGGCATCATCTAGTTGGATTAAAATCGTTATATAAAAGCTCCATTAGCTTTATCTAGAGCGTTATTGTATACGGATTGGTTTGTGCCCTATGTGATTGGTTTGTTGTTTTACTTTTAACTTATTTCATTCATATATGGCTGCGGTGTTTTATTGTGACCTAAATGAAGTCTGGTTCAATAACAGTCTTTCTCTTTCACTTTTCTGTATTGTACAAGCACAAACATGTTCATTTATCAACATATTATGTAACTTTATCGATAGACAATAAGGAAAGAAACCATTTTTATTTCCAAAGTCATTTTTTATGATTTTTTAAATCAATTTGTATAAATTTTCGAACATTATTCAACTTCCTTGCCGAATATTAAAACAAGTACCTTTGTGCCCTATAAAAAGTATCTTTGCATCCCCTCTAATCGGGGTGAGGGTTTTGTTAAGCACAACAATGCAACTTATGATCATAAATACGCAAATCGTTAGCAGTTTATCTGACTTACAACCGCCAACATTCTAAAAAATATTCATTTTTTAAAAGCCTAGTATGCTGGCTTTGTCATACACTGTCGTAACATACATTATGACATATGCGGCGTTTTCTTACTTACGGTGTAATTCGCCCACTTTACTTAATACAAGTTTAAAACAATTCTGAAACAAAAGTTTAATGTTCAAACCGCTTCTACGTATCCTCATTCTAAAGCTTCCAAGGCCTCGGCGGCCCCTGGATCCTCCCCTACTCGGATTGGACCATCAAACAATGTTTTATGTTTGATACCCTGGTACAAGAAGCTCGAAAACATTTGTCAGTGACTTTACCCAAAACATGTTTGTTTGGACATAATGAGTTGGACTAATGCATAGTTTAAAACCCGTTAACCAATTATTGCGTTTTTTCCAACAAATAAAATATAGAGAACGCTCATTCGTCAATCTAGTAGCTTACGCGGCCTGTGTGGCCCTTGGAACCTCGCCATGCGCATTGGGTGTGATAGTCGACCCCTCTCACTCCCTATTCGAAGCAGTTTGATCCGTAGTTGACCCCCATATCCTTTTATGAAAATGTCTGGGTCCGTCCTTGTATCGTTATGGATTTTGCGCTTAACTTTGGGCAAGGTGACTGGAGAGAATTTCCTGTGGCCCAGTTGTTCTCAGAGGAAGAACTGGCACGCGGTTAAATGGAGAACAAAAACCGCACAAACCATTAAGTAGACATAAGTTGAGAGAAAGATCCCATGGCGGAACAATTCGGCTAATACACCACACTTAACCTTACATGCATGAGGTAATGAATAAGCTTATTAAGCGCTCATACTGCAACACAAGTAAAAACAACATCAGCTAAAGTCGGGAGGAGCAATTTACCGGAGGTGGAGCGCATGCGTATGTTTCAGGGAATCCACCACCGACGTCACTCATGTTACCCAAGTAGTGCCAACTCCGAATGGATCTGCCATAATTAAAACCTCATTGAAATGGTAACCTTTTATAACGCACCAGTTACTCGTGCATTCATTCAATATAAACAAAGAAACTCTTTGGCGAAGTATAAATCCCAAATTAATCGATAGGCCCGCGGCCGTGGCTTAGTGGTTAGCGAACGCGCTTCCTAAAGCCTAGTCCGATGTACCGTTCACAGGATCGAGTCCGCCTGGCCACCCTCAGGTATAGGAGTGAGTCACGCGATGTGGCTCCGGCAATCGCGGGGATCATTTTTACGAGGTTTCTTATTCCCGGTTTGCCACCGTAATTAGGCAAGGAACATTGTGACGTGGACAATCCGTCGTCATATAAGTGAAATACCCTTGAGTACGACGTTAGACCCCAATCAACAAACAAACAAACAAATTAATGGATAGACCGGCTGAATAGTCTGCTGGTCGGTCGGTCAGCCCGAAGCGTGTTGGGTTATGGAGATCTTGAATAGGTCTTTAAAAATTGCAACTATCTGCTTGGACTAAGATGGTATTGTCACTCAAGAAGGCTAATACTTTGTTGAAGAATCGTGTTGCCCACTTTGACTAAATCGGGAGAATCTCCATCACTATTATTGGGTGTTTTGTGTTTAGGGTAACCACGGGGAAGACGTGAAGGAGCTGTATTATTACTTAGATAACACCCCTACACATTCCTACATGAAGGCCTTGTATAAATACCCACAGAACGAATATCCATATTCCCGATTAGAAGAGGAGAACCGGAAGACGGGGCGAGATGATCCGGAATTTGAATTACTTGACACAGGTTTGTAGTCAGTCATGTTTTAAATTACATTTTGCTAGAAGATTTCGACTTGATGTCTCAACAAAAAAAGCAGTGCTGAGATTGCATGCGACGTCCGAGTCTCGTGAAAAACGAACAAAGGCACGTGGTTGGTCATTTCCAGTGAAACAGTTGTCTGGTTTTTAACTGTCTTGATACAATAATTAGTTTAACATAGTAACAACTCCGAAGACAGATAATGAGTTATTGTTTGACAATTCACCCGAAGTCAAAACGAATTGAAGATCTTTCATCGCAGCTGTTACTCCTTTAGTATTAAAGTTAGGTACGTTTGTTTACGTTTCTCGGGACATTGGCCTAGCATGGGCTGTAACGTTGCCTGAAGGAAACTCATCACCATGTGGTTTTAAGGGATAGAGGCTACGGCACATGGACATGATGACAGCAACTGAGCAATGCATGCATAAGTAAGGCAGCATTACATTTATGGTAAAATATGAAATCATGATGAGATAATGCTAAACAAATGTGGATTTGCTATTATTGTAAGCCATTTTATCCCCCCCCCCCCATTACTATTATTGTTAGTCATTTTA
>JAVFBX010103867.1:2598-16156 GCA_034783855.1 Mopalia kennerleyi | reverse complement strand
CCTCCTTTGACAACAGACAATTCTGAAATAGAATATAAAAGAGAAAACGGTTGAAAACTACATTTTACATCACTACTAGTATCTGCCCTAAACATATATGTAGGTACCGGTAGGCTTGTTTACAAAGATCGTAGGCCTATGTAGTAACGTAGCATAGCGTATAACTATACATTCGTTTTAAGATGGTATTAGTATTGCAGCTGGTATTTAGCTATATTGTTACATTTGCCGACTAATTTAACAAAATGACTGTTCTTATAAATACAAAAACTTTAGCTGCCGAACAGTACCTTTCTGCATTCCTGTTCAGTGTGTAGAAGAAGTCGGAACTACTGTTCACGCGTTAACAGAAAACGCCATCTAGAGGGTGAAGTCTGTGGCGCGAGTAAGGGGACGTAATCCGGTAGTTTCCCATTAGCTGCACTGTGGAGTGTTAATTAGATGGGTGCTTCATGGGTGTCTGTAGACTCCAGCTACAGACATGTATTATCCGGCTGAGCTGTTGGCTTCTGCAGTGTTAGACCAATTTAGAATGCTTGTTTACTATGTACTTATTATGTAAAAGGCACGTCATATCACACCATTAAACTAACAAAATAGCAGCATCACAAACAAAAAGAATTACGTATAATATGGCCTTTATTATATGTTCATTGTCAGATCTCAAATACGGAAATAAACAGGTTCCACATATAATCAGAAAAAACAATAGATTCATTTAAATATGAATTGTTTATTCAACTCGATATTACATTACCTAAATGCTTTCACAGCAGCTAATGCTAACATCCAACCAAGAAGTCCTGCTATTCCTATATAAACCTGCAAGGCATTGAACAATGGATCACTTAATGATGGAACTTTGTTTGGAATTAGGTCAGACAGACGAAAATCCATTATGTATGACTCACTGACGTGACCAAAAGCACTTTTGCCTCTCTAGTTTTAGGCTTAACAATGATAGCAAGATGATACTTTTTATATTTATATCTATTTTTATTTTTCAAGAATGTATAGCTAACATAATTTATTGTATTCTAAGTGTTTAGCACTTCTTTCAACGGCGAATGGATATTTTGATAGGCTTGTGCTAAACATAGCATTATGCTATTATCGCTATCCGAGCTTAGACAGTTATATATTCGATTTTCAAGTGCATCTGTTCATACTGTTTCTGTTACTGCTGACCTATTATGTTCATTATTTACCCTGTTGCGAGTTGAAGAGGTTTGAATTTGACTACATTTTAATTATGATATATTTAACACAATGGACATAACTTTGCCATGTTTTGTCTTTTTCTAAATAATACCTAATTACTAAACACGCTTTCTTTACATTTCACCCTTCTCAGTTTTCTGATCAGTTTCTAAGCTTTATGTTTATAAAATACTTTATAATTATGGTATGTAAGGACTGTAACTATTTCATGTATCACTAAACTATGAATTAATGTTGCACGGCTCCAATGTTATATACAAATATTATTATCATTCTTTAATTTTATTTAAGTATTTTATTCATTACCATTTATGTGCCTCAAATAATCCAGCAAATACTTGCTCAGCCATGTTATAGTCATGTGACAGTCAAAAACGTCACATGACAACATTTTACATGGACTGAATAACAAGGTCAAAGGTCAATGACAATTCTGCACTAATCAAAGTTTCCACCATAAGCGGATTTCCTCACCCATTGGGTTGGCGCGCTGTCATGTGAGTGGAATAAAATTAAGTCAGTGTTAAACTCCAATAAAAGTAACAAACAAACAATCAACATGGTGTGAGGTCTTCTAATGGGGAGATATGACGTGAATTTCAGTGTCGGTTTAGGGTTAGTTTTAGGTTTAGGTTTAGCTTAGGGTTAGGTTTCTGTTGGGCTTAAGAATAGGTGTAAGGGTGAGTTTTAGGGTTAGATTTAGTATTAACCCTAACCAGGAACTTGTAAATTCACGTTATATCTTTCACGACGGAAAGGCCCCCACCCCTGATCAACAACTGCTGGATTTAAAGAAAACTTTTCATTTTTGTTTTAGCATGGTGACCTATCGCTACTCACTGTTGAACCAGGCAGAAGAAGAGGATTTTGACGGTGATTTAGAACAAGTGTTAACCTCAGATAAAACAGTTTATGAGGATTCAGATGAGGAGGTACATTACCATGTAGAATTTGTTACCTTAAGTTAAACCATAACGAAACAAAGAAATTATCTTGTTGAAAGGCCTTATCATGAAAATTATAATAATAACATATTTAATGAGAAAAAATTACAATCAAATTTACAAAATTTGCTGTCTAAGATGAGTGAGTCACACAATGTGGCTCCAGCAATTGCTGGGGTTGTGTTTACAAGGTTTCTTCCTGGTTTTCCACCATAATTAGGCAAGGGACAGTGTGAAGTGGACAATCTGTCGCCATATAAGTGAAATACCCTTGCATACGAGGTTTAACCCCAATCAACCAAACAAACAAAATTTGCTCTTCCCTGTAGTCCTCAATAAATAATTTTCCATAAATTTCTTATAGATAAACATATGCGTACTATTTTAACATTAAATCATGACAACAATATATAAATAAACAAAATTAATAATGACTTTCCTTTGTAGGACCGAACATCGACCAGGCCATCTATACCCAATGGTAGATCAGCTTCATCATCGTCCAGTAACTTTACTACACGACCACTCCCCTTACCGCAAGTCACATCATATCATGACGACTCGGATGTGGTGAGTACAGAACTCCTAAACTGTGAAAATACCTAGTCGTTCTTGGGCAGCCAGTGCTGAGAATTTCGTGGTCCGAAATTGTTTAGGTTTCATCAGTTGCTCAAACTAGTGTCTATATGCTATGAACACTTTGATTAAATGCTGCTTTGTTGAATATATTGCCTGTCTTTAAATGAAGCAGGTGGTTGGAGAGACCTCCCTGTTGCTCTGAGGCTCTATCAACTAGGGCAACATTTAGTCCATCTGTTTGTCTTTTAAAGCGATACTCCCGGATGAAATAACCCCTATATCCCTTAAAGCCAAGGTCCCAACCCGCCGTACTTGCAAAAACGTGGGCAAAACTTGGGGATCCATATGTGGTGAGTACTGCCTCAGTACAGATTTAGGAGCACGCAGACACGCCGTAGCACTTTTAATGCATGAGGAACTTTCACTGCAGTTAGTGCATTACCCAATGTTTAAGATTCAATTATAAAATGGATATAGCTCGATAAGAAAATTAGAGATCATAATTGAACACAAGAAAATGATGCCCGTTTTACCTATATGCATTTCATTGCAGCCCGAGGATCGCTTTAATGAAGCAGGTGGTTGAAAGGGTTCCCTATTGCCCTTAGACTCTCAGAGCTAAAGGGCAACATGACGTCCATCTGTTTGTCTTTTAATGAAGCAGTGGTTGAAAGGGTTCCCTGTTGCCCTTAGACTCTCAGAGCTAAGGGGCAACATGAAGTCCATCTGTTTGTCTTTTAATGAAGCAGGTGGTTGAAAGGGTTCCCTGTTGCTCTAAGACTCTCAGAGCTAAGGGGCAGCATGTAGTCCATCTATTTGTCTTTTAATGAAGCAGGTGGTTGAAAGGGCTCTCTGTTGCCCTTAGACTCTCAGAGCTAAAGGGCAACATGACATCCATCTGTTTATCTTTTAATGAAGCAGGTGGTTGAAAGGGTTCCCTGTTGCCCTCAAATTCTCAGAGCTAAGGGGCAACATGAAGTCCATCTGTCTTTTAATGAAGCAGGTGGTTGAAAGGGTTCTTTGTTGCCTTTAGACTAAGAGCTAAAGGGCAACATGAAATCCATCTGTTTGTCTTTAATGAAGCAGGTGGTTGAAAGGGCTCCCTGTTGCCCTTAGACTCTCGGAGCTAAGGGGCAATATGAAGTCCATCTGTTTGTTCTTAAATGAAGCAGGTGGTTGAAAGGGCTCCCTGTTGCCCCAAGGCTCTCGGAGCTAAGGGGCAGCATGAAGTCTCTGTTTGTTGTTAAATGAGCAGATGTTTGAAATGACATCATTGTTGCCCCTGTGATCTCAGAACTAAGGAGCAGAATGAAGCTGATCTGCTCTGGTGTCATCATCCTGTGATTGTCCTGTCATGTCTTCATTCGTTTTCAGTTATGTAGAAGGTGGTGTCCTTTACCCATTAGACTGACCTGTTAAGACATGAGTGAAATAACCTTAAGAATGGTGTTTAGGAAAGGCATCGATACAAGTCACCTGGACCTGTTAGCCAATCCACGCCATCTTTTTTGGAAATAAACTTTGTTTATATCAACAATGGCGTAAACAATCCAGATAAAACAATAATTGAAGGATGCTGCTAGCCGTGCTAGATTGGCTGACAGGCAGAGATTCCGATTTTAATTTGCCCTATTTTTTATTTTCGTTGTTTATGGCAGTTGGTAAAAGTTGAGAAAAAAATATTAGATCTTTTTATTATGAGGTCTGTACAAACTTCATTGGAGTGATAAAAAGCAGATTTTTTGATATTTGTGTTTAGTCTACTTTGATTTATTGCATCATGACTTCTGACATGCTGTCACCTTAGTGAAATAACTTAATAGATGTATTAAACCTCAATAAAGACATATTAGAGAAAATGTGATTACTTCCTTATGTTGTTTCTGTCTATTCACAGGACATGTTGGAGTGATCTGGGAAAAGACTCTCTGTTGGATTATTGCCCTTTATACGGAGCTCTCCTTTCTATGGAGATAAAAAACTTTGAACCAATGATCTTGAATTGAAAGATTAAAAAAAAAAAAAAAACAATTAATTTCTCATCATTTCTTGACCATTTATTTTTGTAACCCCCCCAAAAGGGGATGTGATCGATTCATTCCATTTCATGTATATATTAAACTTATATGGAGTGATTTTTCTTTTATGGCTTTCTTTAAGTACGTGCATCGAGTCTCCTTTAATATATGTAGCTATCGGCCCTTGAATGTCTAGAACTATGGTGACACTAGGAACAAGGTTTATTCGGGGGTGTGTTATACAGTAATTTCCTCATTTTATCTTGCAGTATAATCCGATTGGCTATGGTTAACAAGGGAAATAACTGTGTTACTCATTTAACTGGCACTGCCATCTATACAAATAACTATTCATATATAAATATTTACTGTTTCTCAATTAGATAGATTCCACTAAGTTTCATGAGTAACAGAGTTATCTACCTTTTTATCTAGTGGCCAACTCCGACCCCCTTGACTATATTATGACTTGTCTTCCAAAATTTTCAAATTAACATTTAATACTTGATTTCATATCAAGCGGCATTTAAAAGTCTGGAATCTGATCACATGTTTGGATAGTTTTCTGACAAAGTATCATTTCTTAGACGGTGATCTCAAGGTAGTTTCAATACTCTTTTACAGAAATTGTTTAAATTGTTTCTTCTGTTTAACAAAGAAGACCATCCATGATATCGTTGTTGCTTTTCTTTAAATGTGTCCACCATTGAACATGCATATCTACTTCTTGCAGATGTTGTGTGACATGTGGGTGTTTCTTGTGCTTAGGTGCCATTAAGGTCAAGGGTCAATACTAAGCAGACTTGTTTGGGGGTACATTTGTAGTCTTGACATTTTGCGCCATGCTTATTTTTTACTTTTTTTTTAAATTTCTCACCAGACGTAGGGGTTAATGTGACCATGGGTGGCAGGGTCGCATAATTTCTGGGGGGGGGGGACATGGGTGTTTTCCTAGACTCATTAGACTAGAACGTCACTATATGAATGAAAAAGTTCCATTTAACAATTTTGAAAGTATGTTATGTGAAAGTTGGTTGTTTTATAATTTTTGCTTTAATAAACATAGAAATTGTCAAACCAATTGTACAAATATGTAAATTACCTGGTACTGACAGTTTTTAGTTCATTTGACAACTGAATTGTCTGTTTATACAAATCTATTTGGTACCTACTTGTACATGTATATGGAAATTTATGATTATCATATGTAAAGAACTTAATTAGGGCTTTTTGCTTTATTACCTGTACATAGTCGCATGTTTAGCTACACCTGAGGTGCCTTTCATATATTTTATTAACAAAGATAGAGAAATTGACCTGACCTTGCTTACGAAATAGAAATAATTATGTTGTAAAAGCCATAACAGACTTTAGCCAGGGCCATATTCATTAAGCTACTTCAGTATTTCTAAAATTTAAGAAAACTAAGCCAATTTTCGAAAATCATTTTAAATACATGTACATGAACACCATTTTGATTAAATAAATTATCCTAAGTGAAACTCAAGATAGTAATTGAAACTTATAAAATGTCAACTATATCAGTACACATTTGACTTTTTCAAGGAAAAATGAAGGCTGAAATTTGGCTTAATATTCTTTAGTTTAAGAAATACTTACATAGCTTTATGAATTACTGGCCCAGGTCAAGCGTTGGTTTAGTAGGATCCAGTAGTGATACAGGTCTGATACAGGCCCAGGTCAAGCGTTGGTTTAGTAGGACCCAGTAGTGATACAGGTCTGATACAGGCCCAGGTCAAGCATTGGTTTAGTAGGACCCAGTAGTGATACAGGTCTGATACAGGCCCAGGTCAAGCGTTGGTTTAGTTGGATCCAGTAGTGATACAGGTCTGATACAGGCCCAGGTCAAGCATTGGTTTAGTAGGATCCAGTAGTGATACAGGTCTGCTGTAGAAGAAATGTCATGACCTTGTAGACTGAATAATGTTGTGAATCTTAGGAATGGGTGAACAGTGTTGGGAGGAAACATCAGTCTAATTAAAATCAGATCTCAAAAACGCTCCTCGTGTTTTGTTTGTTGGTATATTGAGGTCTAACGCAATCACCCCACCTATAATGTTGATTGGTTTCTTAATGTTGATTGGTATTTTTACATGACCAACGGATACATGCACCCACAATAAACAAACACCATTCGAATAATAAACTTAGAGTGGAATTAGATTTTTATGTGGCTTACAATACAACACAGATGAAAATCAGACAACTACTGCTCGTTTTGGCTGAATCGGTTGTTTACCACACCCTGTGTTATCTGTGTTTTTATTGGACAATTCAAACTTTGACCTTTCGTGAACCCCAGTAAGCTTGACCTAATTGAACAGTAAAAGTAGATTGATTGCCCTAGATCTCAATATAGTGACAAATAAAACACGTGGAGTGTTTTTGAGATCTGATTTTAATTAGATTGGAAGAAACATTGGTGTATTTTGCCTGCAAATTAGTGTTATCCCAAAGACTGATGATCAGGTTCTGTTAAACTGAAAGGTATTACAAATGCTAAACCCTTGTTCAAGTTATAATTTTCTCCATTCAGAAGATCCGCCAAGTTACAATAAGTTAGAGAATATTTTGTTAAAGCTAAAATATATATGTCAATGTTTCAAAATCAGAAAAAAAGGGAGAGCACTGGTTCATTGGACATTACATGATTATGTCCCTTGAGCTGACGAAATAATCTTGGTACCAAAATTTTTTAAGATGTGATCAACTGTTTTTATTCCTCTTGATGTAAATACATGTTATTTAATACTAGGGTTTGAATGACGACTAGAGTCTTAATTTTTGGTGTTTATTTTCTATTTGGTGTGGAAATTTATGACTGATTTTTGTTTGAAAAGGTTTTTTTGTTAATTAATTTGTACCATAATTAACTCAACGTCGTCAGCTTATTTCATTTCTCATAAAATGGGATGTAATATTATCATGGCTTTCATCACCCTATTATTAACATTTGACAAATGTGTATCATATGTGCTATTATTTATTATTCTTTTAGGTGACTAACATAATTGTATATAAACTGATAAATAATTATCTTATAGTAAATATGCAATTTTGTTTCTATCTCAATTGAGTAAATTAAGTTTTCAGCAGTAACTTAAAAAATCTAATAAAGCAAATTTCTGTGCCATTTTCTGAAACATTTCAGGTAAATACATGGGAAATTGTTGTAGTTTTAGTTATTATTTCGAAGGGTTTTTTTTATGTACATGTATATATGATGCTAATCCTATACATTGAAATCTGAATAAAATGTCGGGTGTTTGGAGGGTGCATTCTGTTGCCCTGGTGCTCTCAGGACAGTCTATCTGTTGTGGTATGTTCGCTTCCGCTGGCATGCACTTCGTCTTCGTTTGTTGCCAGTGATTTCTGAGGTGGTTTCCTTTCCCCAGTGTTCCGGCACCCCGTCATAAGAGTTCAGTAACCATAATGTAAATAATGTATCTAGCCCTTGATAGCTGGTGGCAGTTTTCTGTGCCCTGGTGCTCTTTGAGCTTAGGGGGCAACACTATGCCGATTTATGTTCTGTATTGTCAATTTTGACACTGGGAAAATTAAACCGGAGTGACATGGCCACCTGTACGACGGAAACCCCCAATTAACACCTTGCTGGACCCCTATGCCGATTTTGACCAAAATTTTTTTTTAAAGACTTTTATTATGAGGAGAGCTACATACTCGTAAGTTATAATATATGTATATATTTTTGAAAATCTTGCATACTCCGGCCTACAAAATTTGGTGAATATCCAATCATTATTTTTAAACTTTTGGAAATGGTCTTTTTTAGGTGGTTTATTTTCAGAATGTAGTTATTCAAATCTTTGCTGTTTTGTCTGTCCAAACTAAGGGAAGCTTAAAAAATATCCTTTTTTTTTTTTTTTAGCAATATGTGGTCAATTTTTGTTTGTCTGCATTGTCTACTTTAAATGTCTGAACAAAATATTTAAAGATTGGCTATCAATGCAATGTAAAACTCCAGTAAATGCTGATTTATGTTCACTTAAAAATAGATAAAGGGCTCTAATTAAAGTTTTCCGCTAAGACGAAGGCGGATAATTTTACTTTAGAAATAAAAGTTTTGGTCTATTTTGACAGAACCCAAGGGGTCCAGCAAGACGTAAAATAAACAAAACTTGTGTTATATGCTGGTTTCAATGTGTTATAGCTGTTTACTCTATAGCAGATTTGTGTATTTTATTGCAAAATAATATTACCAGGTTGAATAAAACTAACATGATTTGTTTTCAAAATAACGAGAGACATTTGAATTTAATTTTCAATCAGTTCTCTAATTGCATTGATCTAGGCATGTTGCTGCCTTTGGAATTAAAAATGGAAATGTAACAAAATGTGTGTGTGTGTGTGTTAATGTTTTCACGAATATTCTATTAACTTTTCTCTTCTGTGTGCTATTTGATTGATAGGTGTTTAGCACTTAGCTAAAATATATATCACTTAGGCCTATATGCTTAAACGGTTACCAGCGACACAGCCCCCAAAAACTTTGTTGGAATTGATCATTGCACACTTTGAAGTGGCGGAGTTGTTACTCCTTCTGCTATATACCTCCATGGTTGAATTCAACTCAAGCTGTGATCTATCTCTTAATAGACTAACACCAATCAGCCACATGTCGCATCAGTGAGTGTATATGCATCGGCCATTACGCAGCTGATATTGTTAATAAGTGGGGACTGATTCCCATACGGCTACGTCACAACTTCGATTTCAAACACTGGCGCCCCAAGCGGGAATATTTTGAGCGATCCTAACAAATGGTTACCCGTGAGTCTATTTGCAGCTCACGTGTCCTTGAAATTTCTCCAAAATACAACCACCACAGTAACTAATAGCGTATACGTTATCGTTTGCATCGTCTTCTGGTAATCCGAACAAATTTTGTTAAGAAAACGGGATAAAAACATACTAGTGTGGCAAAGTCTACAAAACAGCAGACATTTGTCACCTCAATTTGAAAGTTAACTGGCCCGGAAGTTTCATCACGTCACTCTGGGACTTATATCTTAATTTACATCGAAATATTTTAAATTTAAACGTTATATAGGCCTATGGTTCTGTTCTACTTTCTTGATTCAATATGCATTTCTTCAGATTTGAACCAAAGACGTGACGTATATGTAGTGCGATCACAGACACTTGTATCTAGTTAGTAAACATCCGCTACACTCGCCTTCGCGTCTTAGTATAGAAGAAGAGTCTTCTTCTATACTAAGACGCGAAGGCCTAATCAGTGTAGCGGATGTTTACTAACTAGATACAAGTGTCTGTGAGTGCACCAACGGTCCCGTTTACTGTAAATTTGTTTAACCATCAAGTACCCCCAGCTTTCTAAGCAGATAACAACTTTAAGATAAACCCACGCCATAACTATTTATCTTAAGTAGTATATAAAATGGAGGTTCTGGCGCAGCGCAGCTGAGACTCCTTACCAGGGAGTGACGAGACGGAGCTATATATATGTACTTTTACTACACAGTTTCCAAAAACAGCTGCTTAAATAAGTGTAATTTGCGCGGGTCAACAGATAAAATGGAATTTTTTGTGGATTAAAGAATACTTAAAGGTGTTAGTGTCTTTTAAAAAGGAATTGCATTGATCTGCATGCAGCTGAATGACATCATAGCCTATTCCCGGGGCATTTGTATACAGTTGTATATGTCTATAGGTTACCTATATAACACAACACAAGGTTAAAGTTTATTAAGAAGTTGGTCTCAGAGAGTTTATATATAGAACATAAGATGGGATGATTCGTCGATTCTTATTAATCTACATCCCTGTGCCAGTGTGATTGCTTTTAGAAATATACAGTAATATGCATGGAGACGAACGCACAATTTTCGGTAAGATACCGATTATCACTTAATTCATTCAAAATAGTCCTGGTTACTAATATGACCAAGCGGTACGTCTATTATACGCAAGTCGTTGAAGTATAAGACCAGGAAGCCGTTAATCAAATGGTTGACTGTAGGTTAATACAATTTAACGACATATATTTTGCATGTTACCGTTCCCGACCTCTTGATACATTTAATTACCACGGGATATCGCTGGGCAGTGATACCAGAGATGGCAAAATACCATAAGATATATACAGTTCAAAACTATTGAGGCGATTTTGTGTGATAACAGATAATTTGATATCATTTTTGGTTAAGCTAAACTATATCTGGCCTTGTCTATGAAACACGTATATACGAGAACGGGACAATTACGGACTTAAATGTAAAACCTCCCTGTGTTCAGAGCCAGAGTAAGAACCTTCTAATTTGTGTGATTTATATGAAATTTCCATATATGAATTGTCTGCATTTGTGACTTAATAAAGGGATCAACAATCCCAGCCCAATATGCGAGGGCCCAGGGTCCAACTCATCTTCCCGAGGCAAGGTGGAAAAGAAGATCGTCGCATAAAAGCCTCTCTTCCTTTCTTACCTTGACTCCAAAGGCGATAAAACCTGAGTTAGCTAGACTTTACAACAGCTACTTTCGGAGGACCTATCTTTACTCTACCCAATCAGACTAGGGCTTTCTCAGAATAAGAAAGAGGCCGTTTAAACACAGGATGACAAAAAGGCTTTATATGTAATAAACACGCACGATCTTAGTCCCATTAACGAGCCTGACGTCATCACGACATGTCAATTGGCAGCAGCGCCACGCTTGTTTGTTGTAGACTTTGATGTGTAAATGACGTTTTCATTGGCCTACGTGTTTCTACCATAGTCCAATTAATTTTTTGTCACGTTTTTCTTTAGAGTTACAGCAAAGGATAATAATGTGGAAGTCTCGTCTTACACATACTGCATGACCATTGCATAGGAAGATGGGTCCGTCTATAGGCCCCGGAAGCTCTGAAAGTTATCAAGTATGAAGAAGCGATTTCAGCTATTTCGGGCAATGAAATTTGCCCGATCTGCAACACACAGATCAGAGGTACTTTATTGGTTGTCTTTAAAACTTTCTGTGTTGTTACATGATAAATACAGTTCATTTAACATAGGTTCACACAAAAATGGATATAGAAAGCGTTATTAAAGCACTGATCGAGTGATTTCGCAAATTTGTTTGTAGCAAATCTGCTACATTGGTAAATAAAGAATAACTGTATAACATATTCTCTGTAGAGGCTTGAATCATTTGAATTTACTTTTCGATTTTGTTTACGTTTGCAGCGGACTACGCATAAAAAGATAAGCGTTGTGGATGTTTTGGATGCTATACATGGGTCTGATTCGGAATTTGACGAGCTTTCAAGCGATGACTCGGATCATGATGGTTGGCCAAGTGATAACGAGGAATATGAAGTAAACAAGGGCAAAAAATCATCTGAAGAAAGTGATGACAGTTCGAGCGACGATTCCGCAGACGAACGACCACTTTCGTTATTAGCAATTCCTTCTAATGTAAAGTCAGGAACAAACCCCAACAAAACAAATTACAATTTTGATAAGAAAAAGGCCTTTGTCCCCCTTCTGACACAATCTTTGTCGAATCTGATGTTCAACCAGAACAGAGAGATAAGACACCTTATGCATATTCAAAGGAAGGAGTCTTCTGAAGCAGTATCTCCCTAAAAAGCCGAAGAAATGGGGATTCAAACCGTGGGGAAGATGCTCATCAACTGGGTTTCTACACGTGTTCGATTTGTATCAGGGAAAAGGCTCGGGCATGGGCACAAGACGATGGCCTTCCAGATTGTGGGCTTGGGGGCAATGTGGTTTTGCGCCTGTGTTCCTCCCTCACAGAGAACAGCAATTTCAAGATATTTGCAGATAACTTTTTCTCAAACTTCTTACTTGTACAGGAGTTGAAACAAAAAGGACTATATGTTTGGACAATCAATGCCAACAGACTGCATGGTGCTCCACTAAAGTCGGACAAAGAACTGAAAAAAGAAGGACGAGGCACCAGTGACTGTGTAGTGGAAACACACAGAAATGTATCCGTTGTTCGCTGGTTTGACAATAAATGTGGGACTCTTGTGTGCTCATATCTTGGGATAGAACCGCTTGACTCGGTTAGACGTTATGACAGATCAAAGAGAGAACATATTCAAGTTAATAGGCCATGTGTTATTGGTGTGTATAACAAATCAATGGGCGGCGTAGATTTGCTCGATACGATGGGTTCTTTGTACAAATATCAGTTGAAGAGTAAAAGATGGTATCTCTATTTTTTCTATCATACCTTGACCATTGCAAATGTAAATGCCTGGTTCCAGTACAAACGAGATTGTCAAATACTGAACGTGACTAAAATTATGCCTCTCGGACAGTTCCAAGATAATGTAGCTGGTGCACCTCTGGTAAACCAATGAGAGGTAGACCATCAATTGGCGCTGCCAAGAAGAGAAAGATGCAGGTTAATCCAAGACCGATTGGTGATATTCGGCTGGATGGCGTTGACCATTACCCGTCTTACACAGATAGGCGGCAGCGCTGTCGGTGTTGTCCTGATGCTTTCTCTTATGTGGAATGCATGAAGTGCAATATGCATCTGTGGCTGAACAAAAGTAGAAATTGTTTCATGGCATTTCACAGCCAATCAACTTTTATTAGTCCCACCGTATGACAAAACAACATTTTTTGTACTTATATATCTCTGTGCCCTCTTCCATAGATTAAATGAAACTTACAAAATAAATTTTGGTAATGCCTCTTGTTAATTTCTTGCATTAACCAATGTAGCAGATCTGCACTATCACAATATGGGGGGGGGGGGGGGGGGGGGGGGGGGGGGGGG
>JAVFBX010103756.1:0-16159 GCA_034783855.1 Mopalia kennerleyi | reverse complement strand
AGTATAGTATAGTATAGTATAGTATAGTATAGTATAGTATAGTATAGTATAGTATAGTATAGTATAGTATAGTATAGAATAGTATATTACCGTTTAATAAACTCTTTTATAAACTTAGCGAACGAAAAATTTGCAAGCCTTAGCGTGACTGGAACCTGGGAGCTACGGTTGACAAAGCGACGGTCGACCGACTATATGTATATTTTCACTCTCGGGTAAGAATACAGATTTTTATTTCTACGCTCTTTGATTGCAAAAAAGATTTTCAGTCACAAGCCCCCTATCTGTCAATAATGCACTCGTGTCATTCATTGTACCAGGTATCTGGCTGGCAAGTCTTCAGACCGATATTGAACTATGAGTGATATTGGCTCAATTCAAGTCTCCGCATTTTTGACATATATGATTTATAACCTGTGTATATAACCGTTTTAAACCACATATAATACTTACGTAGAGTCATCCCCAGGTTCACTCCAGAAAGTTGTTTAGGTGGAACAGGTATTGACAAATTACCTGGGTATTAGTCACCTTTATCAAGTGATATACCACAAAAGGAAACAACCATGACTGTCGTTTTAAGATCTTAATGGTCATTTTTCATTCAGTATATCAGAGTAACGTTTAACAGGAGTCGTAACGTTTCAAAATGTCTTGTAACGCTATAGACCATCGAGGGGATATCGGCATCCAAGTTCCAAGAAAATAAAAAAAATTCGATACTTTATGGATCATCTTTTACTTATTACTGGTTCTCCTGAAAAATACGAGTAAGAAATAAATGCAGAATATTTGTGCTTTTACCAAAATAACAATTTGTTTATGATCTTATATATTTTGGTCAGATTTCCAACGTTTTGTAAAATGATACTTAAAGCAATATTTCGCCTTTCATTTCTTTCTGGTTTCCTTTAAATGATAAGAGTCAGAAATAATTGCATAATATATATCATTTTCTATACCTCAAATTTACAAAAATGTATTTCATTTCATAACACTTTGCATTATATTAAAAATCGAATCAAAATATTTCAAATATTGGAAAAAGGGTTAGCAACAATGTTATCACTTGTGTTTGATTTTGGTCAAAAGTTAATGTGATAAAAAGTAAGAAGTCTCTTTAATGGATTCTATTGAGTACACTATTATGATTAACCTGAAAGATGGATTAGTGCTCCCATTAGTCCGATTCCGATGTTTTCAGAGATTCGGATTCTCACCGGATTGGTCGATTCCGTTCTAGGGATAATTCCACAATTTTGGTGGTCCCATTCTCGCTGTCTAGTTATGGATTTCCTTCCGCTTGCCAAGTAGAGATCTTCTGCCTTCGCGTTTTGCAAGCACTCGATAAATATTAGCAATTCAAGCTAGCTGCGAGGAATAAAAGCCCTCTTTGGTGGGTCTTAATATCTCCATGAAGAGTGATTGTCCGCTATGAAATGGAAAATATTACTACGCAGGCTGGCAGATAGGGGCATTGTACAGCCATAATTAAGCTATCGTCAATGAGCAGAATTGAGTAAATTAAAGTGTATGGGAATAAAGTGTGAAGTAGCCTGCAGTCTGCTGAGCTCGTGTGCGATCGACGAGCTGCAATCCAGCCAATCGGAAATCTTTTCTGTGAAAACTGACAATCCAGTCTGGCCAATAAAAAGTATCGTTTTAACTCCTTTCGGGTTTGGGTTTTTGCCTCCAAAATGTTTTCTTCGTATTAATACAAACATGATTCATTTCAAATAATATAGTACTTTCTGTTTCTTTCCCATCGAAAATAATAGTATGCGTTTTGGAAACGTTTGACCGAATAACATTTCCAATAAGTTACAACTAATGGCATAAGACTGTAACATCTTTCTATTAAAAAGTGGGACAATCTTACGTGCATTATTTATCGTAAATTTTATTAGCGTGACATGAGGTTGTCGGATATTGGTTTAATCTGGGATATAAATCACATTATATATCCCAGGTTTAATTTTAAATGAAGACAGATAGGGAAAAGCTCGATTGAATGGACACGGACGTTTCATCAAATAGATGGGCGTTTCCAAAAACTATACACCACTGCCGTGGTCATTTTTGATCATGGTCAAAATTTAGTGTCAATTTTTTGTCAAATGGCGATCATCATGAAGTAATCAGTTGCATATGTAAATCGCCATACAACATGAAGATTCGAGAAGATTTGTAAAAAAAAATATATATATATTTTTTTCGACGCTGTTTAACTATTTCATGTTTGATTTTAATTACGTCAATATATAAGTGTTCTTTCTTTTCGGCACGTCAAATAGTTTTATTTCTTCACGTTAAATTGCTGTGAAAATATCTTCACAAAGTCATCTCATATATACATGTACAAGCTTATTTGTGAATGAATGTGACTTCACCTTTTGCTCTCGATGGTATTCCTCAGGACTCGGCTCTCCACGCACAATTGTGAAATAAAGATGAACACCATCTTTGTCGTTTGATTAAGCGTACTTCGGGAACGACAAGAAAGCTCAGTTATATATTTCGGATGCAAATGCTATTTGAATTAATCACTAGTAATCGTATAAAAAACGTATTCTATAAGACAATTTGTTCAAATGCATGCTTCGTGGACAAGTGCATATATGTGGAATCAAAAATATTAATTTTGCAGCAGTAGTTTATTGTTTAACGCCGAAAGAGTTCTTATCACGTGAATAGCCTGTGGACATTTAGGATAAATATGACAATGGTCCTTAGCAAGAAATGGCTTAAGATTTGAAGTATTTCATCCACTATTAAACCTAACGTTGTGGTCGGAGTACTAGATGGTGTTCTTTAGTTACGTCACGTATGATGGGCTGGTTTGTTTGACCTTAAGCTTTAGTCGGTTGTTGTCTTCGAGCCATACCCTTACCGGGATTCTTCCAAGACTGAATTAGTTTACAAGGCGTTAGAATCACTATTATTCTACAACCGGTAAAACAAAAGCTGGTCGAGAGAAGAGGGCTTTTGTTGAGACGGCTCCTCGTCTTGCGCTTTCTTGTCTTCAGAATGTGGCTTTCTTCTGGATTGATCCCAAACCCAGCTCTTAATTCAAACCTAGTCAGAAGCACATGGATTTTTGAAATTAGAACTTTTTATATAATCCTTAGCAAACATTTGAAGTGATCGCCCAACTCTGAGCTTAGCTATCCTAGTACAATGTAGTATTCACTCGGAAGCGGTTTCGATCGACTGTCGAGGCTAAATTTCAGCTCTATTATGTAACTATTCTTCATGGAAATGAGTCTGCCTGGCGCATGGGTCTCGTGAAAGGTCTGTCATTATTCAACCAATGGCCTGAGCCGACCAATCACGAGTCAAACACCCGAGAGTATATTACGTAATTGACTTTCTGACGACACTATAACAAAAGGAGCTCGGGCGGATAATTTTTTTCAAACAAATACTTCTCCAATAAGATAGTCTTATACGTAAGTATAAAGATCCTTGAACGTAACCTCCAAAAAGCACATCCGGAAACAGCAGTGATCAAAGGACAGGGATAAACTATATGATGGCAAGAAACGCACGAGGTGAAGCGGAATGTATATTTAAGTTTTGTCCTATAACAAAGTGTCTAGAGCAGTTATTGTGAAAATGTTGTATTGTCGATCAAGGGCTTTGTCGTTTGGAAATGCAGTTGTGGTTTGGCCTGTCTTACAGTTGTGTGGTCTTCATTCAATTTTCAATTTTTTTTTCTCCGAGAGGTTTTGCTGAATCACAAAATTTTCACAAAATAATTATGAATAATTAATAGGCGAAGGGGTAATAGTGACCGAAATTTGGTTTGCTTGAGGTAAATGTTTTGCTTTAAAGAATATTAAAAAAATAGGAACTATTACAGAGCATCTTACAGCTTTTTGTGTTTGTGTATTGAATAAATGAAGAGAGATGAATCTGCTTGTCTCCACCGTGATTCAAACCCGGGACAGCTTTTTATATTAATGAGCATTAGCTTATGATGTTTATGTCAAAGACGAGTAGCGGAAAAATTCTAAAGTAAATAAATGTACGACTAGACAACTAATGATACATGAGTGTTTTCAAATATAGCGCAAGTACTCACAGTTCAATCGATATCTCTACACTTCCTTCCACCTAACGCAAGAGTAATGAAGCAGATTGAGATGGCCTTAAGGCAGAACGCTGATTGCCACTAAAGGGCCATATAACAATAACAGTATATCTTTTAACGTTCCATAATTCGTGGAAACCCAGATAACAAACACAATACATCTGTCTATCCTTTAAGTATAACAACAGCTTCTGCATACTTTATTACATTTTGGCGCCAGCTTCATTTTATAGAGATCGATTTCAAGCAAAGGTAGCATCAAGAAATGTTATCTCTAATATTTATTTGTGATAAAAGTAATCTAGTATGCACCAATTGAAAACATTAAAGGTATAACTTTATATTGACTCAATATTTAGGTATCCATTATGTCATCATAGCGCATGTGGCTGAAGAGCTGGTCATAAGCCGATTCCATAAAATCTGGCAACCTGGCTAAAAATAAAACTTTTTGGTACGTACGCTATGACAACAACCAGCGACCATAGGTTGAGCTATATCTGTTGTCTCATGCCACGTGTCATTCGTCATACCAAACTGGGTTTGTGTTTTCAGGTTATTTGGTTTATTGTGTTCTGTAATGTTCGTATGTATAATTAACACCAGCAACGAGTATAACGAAGGACAGAAATAAATTGAAATAAACTAAGACAAGGTTTTGCTATAACAATTATCATAAAACATTATGTTTCGGATCATTCTGGATGAATTCAGCGTGGATTCATTGAAAACTAAAAGGGAGATTATCAAAGAGATTTGGTATGCAAACATATAATCGAATAATGGTGACCCATGTCTTGTAGCAATCTCTACATTTACCTAGATCAACAATAAGTCCGTAATACCTGTAGTACTGCAGCATTCTTAACAGTATTTCAATCTGTATGATCGGTGGTCCATCTGACATCTTATAATTGTGTGTCTATGAGTCGACTTTAATTAAGAGACATCGCTATCAAAGAAAAGCAAACTTTGCGAAGGGGTCGAGTGGAAGATAAACTCGCCTCGGGGTGATGAAAGAAAACATCTAATGCCATAGAATCTTGGCCTAATGTTCTATCCGCTTTTCTTTCTAATCTAGACCCATTATTATCGATATATCTAAGTGTTAGGAATGCGTTCAGGCCAGTCTGCGCTGATACAGGAAAGTGCCAATTCATGTTTATTTCCGAGAAAATCAATTCTTTAATCCCCCTTTATCCTACCCGGGGGACTCAGCTCACCAGTGTAATAACAAAATTGAAATGCTACCCGCTGCGTCCGCGTTTATTGGACTGTTGTATAAATTGTTTGTGGGATAAATGATCAATTGGGCAGCGCTAGAGAAATTAAGAAGAACGAGCCTCGTAGCGCCAAGGGATCTCCGTACAAGACTTGTCTCCATTCGTGCCAAATGGACCACCTAAGGAAGCTTGTTTGTTTCTTGTTCACAAATATGTCAACGACTCGGGAGAAATGGATACAGCTTTTATATTAGGTGAATATTTGTGAAGGGACGGTAATTACGTGGCCTGGTGATTCTGGCTGGCAAAAGAATCCTACGTCAAAGACCATTCCACAATTCATTGTCTTTCCGAATTCCTGTCCATCTCCCCAGCGCCTGTTTTAGTAATTAGAGAGGGAGAAAATCGACGAGGGAGACCTGATCAATTCACGGTTTATCTTCCTCACAACCATTCCACAATCAACTGTTTCTCCATCTCTTATGACAGCAATTTTATTCATTTCCTTTGGCCGCTGAGGTGTCGCTTAGCTCGGCTTCGGTTCACGCTGTCCTTACAACATCGAGCGCGATGTGTTCCCGTCGCCATTTCTTGTGAGTGTATAAGCGTGTAATGAAGCGCCTAACAAGCCGAATTCAGCCTCAGTCAGATCGAAGTCATTCCAACTTATCTCGCTTAGAACAAATAATTAGATTCGCCGCCGGTTATGAACATTAAAGGCTAACGGAATTGGAAAATATTTGAGTCTCAGCCTTCTTCAGCGTATCAACGACAGAGACAATTGTTTTTCATTCAACTTGGACAGTTTTGATATGAGCGCATGACAAATAAAATTAGCGCCGATCTAATCCAATAACTAGTAAAATATTAGTCTGTTCGCATCGCGCCCCGCGGCTAAGTGGACGGTTCGCGAAATCTAGGCAGATCTGACGCCATTAAACCGCAGTGGATCTATACTCGACGAGTACCCGTGAGGCAAAAACTAAACTTATGATCGAGAAGGCGCTGCGAAATTTGTCCAACGTAGAGTGTTGTATAAATATTGGACATCCCTGGCTTGTTAATTGTGGACGGTTAGCTTAATTAGTGTCAGTTCTTCAGGCGGGGCCAATAACAAGGGTACGGGGTAATCAAGTTTGCCAAGATTCACTTTCCGTCAACGACCCCAATGGGGCACTTGATTTCCTCTCCTTAGAGCACCCTAAACATCTTGAACCATCTTATCTATTCTCTGTCATACCACTGGTTAAACTCGCTTAATTCTCCCTTCAAATTAATACAGTGTAATTCCACTAATTCTGCTAATGAAATCAACATTTATTCGCCTATTTTCACCCATTTTCTGCTGAACTCTTGTTTAGATCTGATGGGGGAATTATCCATAGCCTTTATTACCCCTACTTGCAAACATAAAGGGGATTAATTAAAACTGGATTAAGTGAATGACTCTAACAAAAAAGGAAATTATATGTGACCCCTATTTATATCATGTTGGAGCGGCCTATTCAGGCGATGTTTTTAGTTACATGATGCCCTGGAGCAAATATAACCCCGGGGTATCTATCATATTCATTCATCCACTTGGCAGATTAAAGATATCTTATAGCTATAATTTCATCATGTATCTTTAACCGCCTCAGAAAACCCTCGTCATTTAAACAAATGTTGTCCGTTTTAATCCGTAAGTCTTTAATTCAGTTCTCAAATAATTAAGATTTCAAAAACTTACTGTAAAACATAGACGCAAATTTGATCAATTGTCATTCGTGATTTTTAATTCCGGTACTTAATTTTGGCGTCTGATGTTTAAATTTCCTTTGCGTTTAACTTCTGGAAAGAAAGGAACTATTGTTAGTGTAATTTAAAGAGAAATTCAATGGCATATTATCCCAGATACTTCGACTTGGGATCAGAACGTTATTCTCTTCGCTTCTTATCCGTCTTAAAGTTAATCAGATATTATATTGCCTTTTCAGTTGCTTCCATTTCGAAGAGATATGTTTTTCAGCTGTTTTCGCCACAACTATGACTTTCGATAAAATATGATGAATACTAGTATACAATATTATACATCGTTGAAAATAAATACAATCTGTTAAAAAAGAGATATTTGTCATCCATGATCGGACAATTGAGCCATTTTGAGGGAACCTTGTTGGGAGCTCAAGAAATTTCTGTTCCTAGCATGTCTTATGTGTATATTTATCTCAACCATTGCGTGAATTGTAAATCGTTATACTTTCTGTTTGAGTTTGTTTCTATTTTGCCAAAAGCAGTTGACGTGATTCTATGGTGGTCACGATATCGCCTTATAAATATCCATACTAAATAAACAACACAAACAAACAGTCCGCCCGCAGAAGAAAACGATTATGTTTTCCAAGACGTGGTCGCGTGTGAAGATTTGTGCTCGCGAGTTCTTACGTTTTTGATTTCCTGCATGGTCGTGGTGCCTGCGGGAGGAATTTCAGCGTCGATCAAACGCTGTCAATATTCTCCACCTTAGTTTTTGTATGAATTAGTCTGATCTGACTTACAGGTAAATATTTCGAACAATACCTATCGTCAGAATGCGAGTATAACGAGTTCTTACATCAATACACGGAGAGTGTCTCAGATAAACAATCTCGCTAACATGCCATAATATCATATATGTTGAGCTCTTCTGGAAAAAACGACAGGACCACGCCACAAACGTATTTACCTTTGCTTCTGTTGAAATAACATTATATGTTTTAAACAAAGCCTCAGAAATGTGTACCAGACAGAAAATAAGCCCATTACAAAGGTTATTTGGTGTATCTTGTAATCGCCTATACGACTCTTTATTTACCTTAGAAGTTCGAACTAACATCCCATATAGCTGGATATATATAGACGATCGCAAATCAATTTGTTCATATTGTTGGGTATATGGTTTCACATCCGCACATAAAGTAGTTTGCATTGAATGACACACTTTGAACAAAGTCAGAAACAATAGCATCTCGATTTTTAGTATTGAGACGTATTTTACCGCTGTTAATTATATATGTAAAAAAAAATTTGTACCGATCACACCAGAATTATTTATCCTCATCATATTTAAATAACTCTAATGTAGGCCTGGTAACTTTAAATAAAATTCATTCATTTATTGCAAGGGAGTGTGTGAAATTTATTAAGCCGTTTATTTAGCCGGGAGAATTTGTAAAAAAACGAATTCTCTGAACGTTTATCTGTATGACTTTGACTAAAAGTATATGCTATGGTGCTATACGGTATAAATTATTAGTTTGGCCTATGTTGTTATATTTTCTCCTCAATAGTGGTTGGTTGATTTTATTTGAAAAAAAAAAACGAAAACTGATCATTCTGCCAAGATATTCAAATAAGAGTTTGTGGTGTCTGTGGTGAATCTCAATAATTCTTTCTGGTTCTAGAAAGCTGTACACATTCATTCAATAGTTATTATTTCACAGCTGATCAATACTTAAACACGTGGCTAACCGAATTTTTAGATTAAACGTTACATAAAGTGAGCCGGTCCTATTTCATAGGCTATATATATGCCAACGATTTTAAGCAATAACAGCATCATTTATTCAAATCATTTTGTGCAAATATTTTCCTTATCAGCTGCCCGTGAGGAAACAATTGTACTATTTCGACCTGTTCTAATACAATTGTTCCTGAATATTAAGTACATCATAGGCTATGTTTTGACTGCAAACGAGAATGTCGTTGTTGGTTGTCGTCTTGGGTGATAAAAACATGTGCAAGATGATTGTTTTCTAAAGGCTTAGATTGAGATGGTCACCTATTAAAGCTTTACATAGACAGCAGATTTGAAAGGTTACCGAACTTACTGTACCACCCTGGTGCCCTCCGACTTTAGGGGCAACTCCGAGCCGATCTGTCGGGATGTCTCATACTTCAGAGTTCACTCCATGTCGGAACGTCCTTCGGCACTTTCCGTACGAGTACAGTTATCTCGGAGGTGGATGGAAGCCATAATATAACACGAAAACGTGAAAATGTTTTTTTTAAAAGTCCGTTTCTCGGGTAAACTCACATTTAAACATAACAGTGATCCTTTCTTATGTATGAGTTGTTGCAAAAAATTCAAATTTCGTCCGCTGACTGTTTTAATAATAGCTCCAATGACGTCATCGATATCAACACAAGAATGGCCTTCAGACATAAACTATAAACACGTGGATAACTCAGTCATATGATGAGAGCAAATCCTCCTGTGAAATGAACCGCTCTACACCTGAGATTATTTATGGTACGGAAATGGCCGAAGGATCTTCCGAGATGAGTTCGCTCATTGGACTCCCACACCCTCAGTACGCGAATGAGGTAACATCAAGTAACGAACAACTAACCTTATTTTGAAACGACGAGACCCGTTTTCGTTAAGACGTGTTCGTGATGATCTCAACACAATGAAGGAAGTCAGTACTTTGGACCTGTAGAAGAAAAACAGAAAATCTGGTCGAATTTTTTTTACGGCAAGTCGCCGGTATATATTTAAAAATATAGTATATATTAAATATATATAATTTAATGACGGTCGGGCGTCTTGACCTCTGGACGGTTGGACAGGACTGACTGGCTCGATCGATTGATCATTGATTGATTAAATGGTTGATTGATAAGAATCATTCATTCATTTATTCATTCAGGCCACTATCGCCTGGCTCACTTTACAATGGAGTCCGCACTTCGGGCCTGGAGAAAAAAAAAATCTGGTTGACATTATTTTATTATTTTAATTATTGGCGGTAATTCGCCATATAAGTTAGTCGACAGGACTAGACGGATCGATTGAGGATTGATTGATTGATTGCTTCATTGGTTTGTTTTTTTATTGATAGTTTCATTGATTGTCTTATTGATTGACTTGTTGATTAATTGATTCATTGCTTATTTGATTGATGGATTGATTGCTTGGTCGAGTAATTGATTTATTGCTTGCTTGATTGGTTGATTGATTGATTGATTGATTGATTGACTGATTCATTGATTGATTGCTCTTTTTAAGTTTAGCAAGTTGTCTCTTTGACTTGGTGATACTTTAACAGTAGGATGGTACAGGGTAATAGAGCTATCAATATACCACACATCACTGACTCCAGTAAGTTCAGTATCTCTTATAGTCTATCCTACCACGCAACCTTATAGCAATCCGAAGAGGTCGGTAGCTTCCAGAAGTGTGTGCCCTTAATGACGCCCCGTGCCCCCGGGAGGTGGGTTACTCAGGTTGTCACAGACGGAGTACAGACAGGGGTAAGTCAACAGATGTCAGTGTGATAGATAATACAACTTATAGGTGAATAGTGAGCGAAAACGTGTGAGTACACAGCGAAAAATGAGTGGAGCATATCACAATAGAACCCACGCTGTAGGAGCAATCAGAGTCCCTCAATAGATACATGCCACTACAGCTCAAGGCTTTCTTAAAACTTAATAAAAAGGTACACGACTATGACAAGGTACATTAGAAACAAACTTAAGCTTAGCGAATTATTTATCTCTTAGTGTAGAGGAGCGATCATTCAACCCTTATCAAATATAATAGCTCGATAATGCGGGCTTTATCGTGTCGTTTTCACCAGAGACTCGACCTTCTATCCACCACTGTCACATGGCTGTTTACACAAAGTGAAAAGGCTTTCTATCAGGTCCGTGCTCTCTTCGGGGTTAAACATTGCTCTGTCCTGTGTTCCTTTCACTAACTGGGAGGGTAAATGAAATGTATCTATTCATACTGATTGTCACAATCTTTTGTTTTTACTGAAAGTAACAATAAGTAGGGAAGGGTTGTCGTATCAAGGTGGTCTGCCTGTCAGGTCTGGGTTTGTCCCCAGGAGGACTAACCACTATTTACCCATGAACCCTCTCTCCCCTTTCCCGGCGAGAGAGGAAAGGGTGTAACGGCGGACAATCCTTAAACCTGGTCATATGTTTACTTACGGCAGAAAGGTTTCATTGTGAATGGGCTTTTAGATACAGTAATATTTACCACAGAACTTTGACGCATTCTATTATTCAAGTTAATCCTCACCAGGTATTATGTTTAACTTCCTTTCGCGGGTACATAGTCACTATTTGTTAATAGACTCTACCAAATTCTTAAACAAATTGTCTACGTTGTTACATCCACATGCAACGTAAACCTGGCAAGAACCAATGCTAGATAGGCGATCATAACTAAGCGACAATGCTGGATTATTAGTGAAAGCATGCTAAAGGCCTACGGACAAACGGTAGCGCTGGGGCCTATCTTCTGCCGGATGTGAATAGGCATTGTAAACCACTCGCTTGTATCATGGATACATTTTTGTTGTTGTTGCTGTTGTTGTTGTTGTTGTTGTTTTTGTATTACTCCTTTCCTTAAAGAGTGGACTGGGAAAATAATTGTCCAACAGTTAACGTCAAATGATTGCAAATTAAAGAGAGACAAAATAATGAAGTAGTAACAATTGAATCTAGGACTATTAGTTGAAGATAAACAAAACAAAGTTGCACTTTATCTTACCGTATATCATTCAATCAATTCAAACTTTCTTTTCTTCTATTACTTTGACAATGACGTCTACTGTATAACTACACTCAGTGTTAACCTCAACTTTAACGGGCCGTCAAATGTTACCTTTGAGTCCGAGTCTCGAGGAAAGAAAATGATGTGATGTCAATTTTAGAATTTCCCGCAGGGACACGGCGCGTGATCATTTATATACACCGATACCCTGTATTTCTATGGGTTAGGCTTCTACGGTCTATGATTCTAGCCTTTTGGTTTAACCGAACTCAGCCACATCTCTCCAATTAATCTTCATATATATTAAATAGTATGGCCTAACATTGATTTGAACCATCTCGTTTTCTTCCTTGATAGGTTGATTATTGTTTTACGTCACATTTAGTGATTTTCATCTAGGCTGTGGCGAGAACACACTGTCAATATTCATTTATTTATTTGAATTATTAATTTCCGCTTATAGCCCTCCTGGTACTACATAACAAAGAGAATCAAAACGAACAGCACTCTGTTTTCAACATATCAAACGTTTCATTTTGGATCTTAAAATTACAAATATTACATTTAAAACTGTCCATTCAAATTATCTACATTGTCAGACAAAACATAGTTCATGAACAAAAAATAACTGAAAGGACAGTCATAGGTGAAACACTTTTTGGTTAGATCGATTCATAAAACGACCACTGACGTATTCACGTTAAAATTCTCAGCAGATCGATTTGGACCGATTTAAATTGTCTTCACGCGGTTAGTTTGTACGGGAGTGAATGATTTATGTATTGGACCCGACGGTGAATATTGAACGATTGTTTGTTTGTTTGTTTGATTGGAGTTTAACGTCGTATACTCACGGGTATTTCACTTATATGACGACGGAATGTCCACGTCACACTGCATCTTGCCTAATTACTCTGGAAAACAGAGAGGAAACTTCGTAAAAAAACACCCCCGCGATTGCCGGAGCCACAGCGTGTGACTCGCTCATATATACCTGATGGCCGACAGGCGGACTCGATCCGGTGAACGGTACATCGAATCAGTATTAGTAAGCGCACACGCTACCACTGAGCCACGGCCGCGGGCCCGAATACAAAGCGGGGTAAGAAGCCATACGAATTCATTATTATTTGTGATTCAGTCAGGTCTTATTCCAAACGTTTGTCCACGCTGAATTAAACTTCTTCTTTAAGTCATTACACCGCCGTCGAGCAAACTTTGTATGGAAAGTTTACTGAAGTCGATCGATCGGCTGTTCTCGTCTATGTTTTCGACATGGGAATTTGATTTTTACATGAATTGCACCACAACAACATAACGACCACGGAAATCAAGTGTTAATAACGCCAAGCTATATGCTGTATGTTTCTTGGAGGACATAAGTCACCTTACGCTGTGGGCACAGGACTAACAGAGGGATGATTCTTGTCACTACGCTCGGTCGTGGTGTGTGTATTAATAAGCTCCAAAATTGTATATTTTGTTTGCCGGCAGCCTTTTTAGCATCGTATGCACACTGCCCGCCACACTCATTCCATTTAGCTTTAAAATAGGCACATGTAGTTCAGGAGTAAGCCCTATATTAGGTTCTGAACCTAAGATGGAATCTGTGATTTTCCGATACAACGCGAAATGTTTACAAATTCATTCAATATAGACTAAATTAAAACGTATGCATCAAAGAATAGATTTATTGTGGTTTAACGCCGAGGTGTTTTACTTACATGACGGCTTACATAACCCCACTAACAGCCGCCATCAAATGTGGAATGCTCTGTGCTAACTAAAGTCCGCTTGTCTGTACTCGATCCACACTGGTTTAAACAGAAGGCTCAATTAAATGGTTGAACAATACACAGGGAAACGTTTCTGCTCGTGAAATATTGTGGGTTTTTTTTTTTGTTGTTGCCATTTTCATGCTTTCTTTTTCACCGGGACTTATTGTGAACAGGTTTGGACGGTATACAGTTGCATCATCTGTTGGACCACCCCATAGAAATCAGACTAGTAAAGTTACTTTTCTAAAAGTCGCTTATATCACTGTTTGTTCTGGAAGGTTTGGAATTTGACAAACACTCATCTCATTGAAGCTGGGATTTGCTGAAAGTAAACTGCTAATGTTACTGACATTGAACACTCGTGGTCTTAAAATATTTGTCTTAACACATTGGTTCATCCGGTTAACAATATTCCACACACGCTATCAGTTACAACTATAGACACAATACTTAAACCTGTTATTATAAACGAGCGAATTTTAAAGGCTTTTTATCCACGATACAATGTTTTCATTTTGAAGCTCAAAGACTCATCCGAAAGCTTTCTGGACTAAACAAGCCGACTCATGGAGGATATTTTCCAATGTAAATAACATTTTTATTGACATTTTCTCTATCTCTAATTACTGCCACCTAGATGGATGCTAGATTGTATGCTTAACGCCACCAATGAATACATGTTGTAATTTTAACAGCCGAAACACGCTAAACACATTTAGTCAATTCGCTTAATAACTATTGTAACTTGGATATTGATTATGATGCAAAACATTATAAACTTCATTTTGAGCTGGCCTGCAATATAGTGGCATTTATACACGCAACGCGGATCTCAAGAGTTATTAAAACGTTAAAGGTACAACAAGATATCAACCCCAAAAAGAAGCAGACATTTTTAAAGGACGAAATCAGCGATTTTTATATCAGATTCAAAAGTCAAAGTGAGCATAAGGGAGAACGAGCTAGTTCAAGTGTCGGAAAACCTTAATGACGTCACTGCTCCCGAAGCATAACGACTTTAGCGTCGTAGAGCTTCCACGAACAAATATTTTACTTCATGTATGGACAGTTTTATCTTTCAAAATATTATCTCCATGTACAGTGTAGTCTATTTTCTTGGTTGATTTTTATATATATTTTGAATAAATGATGAGAGAAAAACTCGCTTGCCTCCAGCGTAATTCGAACCCGGGAGCTTTGGTTTTAATTGATTTGTGTTTTACGCCGCACTTAAGGGTGTTGCACTGTATATGACGGGCATTGACAGCGGTGTTTTCCAACAATAATTGACACTAGCAGAAGCATTTCCATAATGTTCGAAAGTTAATTTTCCTCCAGTGCTAAGTAAAGACAGCATTGCCACTCTTCAAACAAACTGCCCTTCGCCAGAGTGCCTGGACCTTTGGGTTCCTATATCAAAATATATATGATATATGAGTTGTTACAGAGATACTGACCGGGCCATGCAACATCAAGCAGACATATTCCCATTTTCCGGCCTGACCTAGTCCGAGTACTAGTGGCCCTGACGTATTGTTTTTAACTTCAGTATGTTCTTGCAGATATATGCATGCCTGGTCAGTAGCCCCTCTTGGTGAGGTTTACTGTATTAAATTGTTCTCCAGTTTCGAATAGCCTATACCAATCTTCCAATGTGCTGGGCCGTGGTTGAATGGTTAGCGTGTCGGATTACTGATCCCCTTTCATTATACCACTCACAGGTTTGAATCTCAAAGTCGCCACGAGATAACCTGGGCAATCGCGTGGGTGTTTTTTTACGCGATTTTCTCCCGGTTACAACCGTATTTAGTGAGGTAAATTAAGAAGTGTAGGCCTACCATGATCCTTCGTCAAAAGGCCTAGGGAAATATCGACCCTAGGCTACCTTTTATACAACGGCAAGCCACAATCAAAAAAACAAATTCAAATGTTCTGCAATATATAAGGAAAATAACATTTTTCTACCTGAAGTGTTCAAGTTGAATATCAGCATCAATAATACTCCCAGTTGCTATAGTTACACAAGTTGTGTTACAAAAGCACTGATGTCAGTACCAAACTACCAAAGTTGTACCAATTCTTCGTAATGCTGACTTTCGGACCACAAAAATATGAAGACAAATCTTTAAAGTTATATGCGGATTTTTTTTAGATCTGGTCGAAAATCACCGGTCTTGTTCGATAATAAGTAGGCGTATATGGCAGACGTTCCTTCTAACTAATGCTAGTTTGATAGCAACAATGCTCCTTCCTAATAACACCCTACAAGAAAGTTGCTAAATCTTAATTTAGGTATAGATCTACATCGCAACACGAGTCATTTTTGCTTTTCCGAACTACCCTCCACTATAACAAAAGCTAAGTCAGCTTCGTATAGCTTTGCTCGACCGACTATTTATGGCAATGTCGCTTCATCACAGCATCGCTCCATGCATCTGATTTCGTATCATCCCCACTTGTAGATGCAGAGTTCTGTATCTCAGATCGTCTATCATTCCATGTAGCCTTCACTAGAGATACAGGGTTTGAGCTCTCC
>JAVFBX010103645.1:0-16160 GCA_034783855.1 Mopalia kennerleyi | reverse complement strand
GGAGAGCTCAAACCCTGTATCTCTAGAGAAGGCTAAATGAAATGATAGACGATCTGAGATACAGAACTCTGCATCTAAGGAAGATATTAACTGGCTGAATAATCCTTTTTTGTCACATTCATTCATTTTTTTCGGTTATTTTGGTACAATGCAAAATATTTTGTTATTTTTTGGAAAGTTTATGGCAAGCCGTTATCACTTCAACCTTTACCTTCAACCTACATATGCCGAAATAGTCTTGCTTTTATTTTATTTATGTACAATTCTTTTTCACATATGTGAATTCTTTTTACTTACGTTGAAAAGATTCTCATTTCTGTAAAAACAATTTCACATCTGTAAATTAACAATTTATTATTATGTAGAATTCTTTTCAACATGTATGAAATTCTTTTTTACATAAGTAAAATGAAACACAAAATCTAACCATTTCACATATGTGAAAAAGAATTTCACTTTGTAAAATATATTTTATTTTGCATATGTACAAAAGAGTTCCACTTATCAAAAATACTGAGAAACGACTACTCCCTAAGAGCAAGGGCCTTTATTCAACCTTCGTTTATTACTTCTATCGTCTTTCAAGACCAATGCAAAGACGATATGAATAAATTCCACTGACAAACTAAGGGAGAGTATACATGCTGTGCAAGTTGAGCCTCAGCAGGGCACACTCTATAAAGTCCATTCTAAAATATAGTCGATTCTACTTCCTACGTCGAGACATTGACTTTTAGATATACCCGAACAATCTTGTTTTGCTTCTTTTTATTTGCTGGTCTGTGGCATATGTCGCCCCAAATATTGGCGGAAATCAATGCTCGATGGCATAGCGTACGAGGGTTGTCTTAGTCTAGTCCACTATAGAAACTCTCGCGAGAATACGATTGTCTACGCCGAGAATTTGACCAGGAAATGTCCCCCATGCAGCGAGATTACAGCGAAGCGCAGACTGCCAAAAGTCGAATAGCGACAAACATTCGAATATATTCACAATCTAACAACGGCTGAAACACAAAACAATACATTCTATTCTGAAAAATGCCAATTACCTTACCAAATAAAGAGTGAACAAAATATCAGTCGACAAGTTTATTCTTATTCAGTATTTGTTATTGTTATCTACATCAGTTTATTTTCACGATGAATCAGACCTAGTACAAAAATGGAATCCGTCGCAATTGTAGGCCTATAAAACAAAGTTGGTTTCCCTGATTTATTCTTCGTCAGAAAATAAACAATGCTGAGAGTGGGTGACCTTCTGATCATGTTGTTGTTTTAGAGAAAATTTATTGGCGCAAAATAGAGGTTGTTAGGGAGAAGTCTGTAATTGATGTCTTAGATGCTTTTATTTCACATAAGTGACACTGTGTTTACATATGAGAAATGTTTTCTTCCACATATATGTAAAATAGAGTAATTTATTTTACATATTACAAATGTAGCCTATACTAAAGATAGAAGTGATAAAACAGCTTACCATAGATAACAGTCCTAGGATCTTGACCGAAACGTCGCGTGCTAATAAACATAGGAGTTGTTATCCATAACATGCCTGTTCTTTCTGTCTTATGTTTCCAAGTGTGTACATTTCTTCTGCCAAATGTTTCACTTTGTATATGATTTACTTCAATTGTTTTCATAGTTGCTAGGTTTGTGTCAAATAAATTTACTTACCATTAGATGTGTGTTAAACGTATAAAATTATACTTGAATTTTGTCCATGGTTTCAGGTTGTAGGCCAGTAGTATAGGAAGGGCAACTCAGTTATCATTTGTTATTACATAATAAGGAAGGACTGTACGTTATCAATTACTTTGTAGGTTATCAGTAATGGGGTTCCATATGGCACCCCGCTACATCATAAGTAAGGGCTATGCGTTGTCAAGTAGTGGGGTGCCGACTTGATCCCCGATTACTGATAAAGAAGGAGTTCAGTACTAAAGTGGATGTCCTTGACGTGACGGCACAGGTTGCACGTGATGGGTTCAGGCGGGGAACTCCGGAGTGCTTGTCCAGTGGCCACAATAATTGGACACAATGCCGTCTACACTACTGAATACGGCATTTCACACTTCTAGTTAATGGACTTCTGTTAGTACTTGTTTACGTACAACTATGGCTGAGGTGCCCTTCCTATAATACTTAGGTCCCTATGTAACGATAGTTCATTTCTCGTGATTGGTGCCGTATAAAATGAGTATCGTTGGGTGTCGCAAATCGCAAGGTGAGATGCACTTGAGCTATCGTAGACGCATTTGAAGAATTGACCAAGGCAGGGAGTTCTTGAACTGAAGCTTTAATAAGTTTGCTCTCAAAACATCAATAAAACTCCGTGAAACTGCAACGACAGAAAGATTTCTTTTACAAAACGAAAATAGAACACTTAATGATGTTAATCCAGTATAACGAAAGTGTCTGTACGTTTACCATTGTAAAGCTTCAATTGTTTTGTTTCTTAGTTTAAACTGTCTAACTCGTTTATTTATTACGTTATTAATTACGTTATATGAACTATTTCAATAAAATCAACTTATACAAACCACCATGGCTCGGTAAAACTTCTAACAACTCAAAGTACAACACGCCGATGAACGTAGGTTGTACGACACAAAAGAGTTCGCATGAAAGGGAAGTCACTCTAACCTCATTTAAAACTGAAAAGATCCACAGGCATATGCCATGCCGTTACAACATAGTTGCATTTTTCCCGTCGCGAAGAAACGCTGAGTGAGAAGAACCTTAAGTTCAGCTGTCAGTGCTTTGTTCCTGCTGGTAGGACTTGTGATATCCTGTCTGACTAACTCAACAACAAACATTATCCCCGCTCTATCTAATCTAAACCTTTCAATTAATTGTGTCAGAAAACTCTCCTAAACAGTCTTTTCTTGATCTAAATACATGTCTGTCATTTCTTATAGCCGCCATCTTTGTTTACTTATCACATTTAAGAAAATTCTTAAATAGTCAAGCATGGGTTGGAGCACTCTTAAAGTTAAGAACTTTTATGAATAATAATTAAGAATTTCTTAACTTTTTAGGGAGTTTTAAGAAAAAAATAGGCACTTAAGAATTTTCTTAACTTCAAGAATGGTTTAATAAGCTTTATGAATACCGGCCCTGGACATATTTGTTATATACATATTTTATTTTTTTTATTGGGTGTGGGGAGGGCTGGTGTAGATGGATGGGATTTATTCCTTTGGTTTCTTGGCCATCATTTCCATCACTGCCTGGTCCGCTTCGTTCTTAATCCTAGACTTTATTCGGTCTACCAATGCCTTCTCCCTCTTCTCGAGAAACCACCAACTAATTTGCGCCAATTTCTCCCAGTCTTCAAAACATCTGTCTTCGGAATGTTTTAGTCGTTCGGTGAACCATCTGAACTCCTTCCATTTCTCCCTCTCTTCATCCGTTAACTCCTCGTTCATCTCTCCCACCTTTCTTTCATCATCCACTCGCTTCTGCTCTTCTCTCTCAATCAATCTTGCCCTTCTCGCCTCTCTATTCCTTTCGTCAATTTCTCTTGTTTTGTCCATGCTTATCTTCCAATTCGCCAACTCCAGCTCATCAGCACGTCTAGCCATTTTTACAAAGATTGCAAATGGCCGATCTATAATCACGTGACATTAACAGAAATTTTTGGTGCCTGTCATATGTTAACATGTGAAAATCAGGGGTATGTCATGTTTGTTTTGTTCATATTTCCTAAAGTATTTATGGCGGAACCTTGATATTTCACACACTTATCGGCAACATCTGTGGCTATGTGGCTATGTATGTGTAAATTTTCAGCCTAATCGGAGTAAAAAAAAGCACTTTATATAGGCAAAACAAAATGCTCCCCATGTTAAATCGATCAGTAGTATAAAAAGGGGGGTTCTGGCCCAGTTTTTTAAAAAGGGGGCATTACTCGTTTTTTTAGGCAAAGTTATCTCCACCTATCACGTCCATCAAAATGCTACTAACGACGTCCAATTCATGCTACTCAGTAGAGGACGTGTCTAAATAACGTTAGGGACATACAAGTGTGATAGCTCACAGCATAATTTTGGTAGAAATAACTATTTCTTCCTAATTTCTTTTATTTGATTGGATAGGGTTAGATAAACCCGACTTGTAGCAGTTAAAATTGTGTAAAACAATTGAAAATTGGCTGAGATATAACCAAAACCAATGTTAATTTTAAGGTAAAATGGCCAAAAAATAGGTGAAGTTATGTACTCTTAGTTTTGTTAATTCAACCTATAAATATTACAACCAGCCTTCCATCGTTCAAACGCCTTAAAGAACACATTACAGAGTTTCCGAATCAGTTTAAGTTGTACCAAACAATCCCTTGAAACAAAATTTTAAAAAATAAAAAAATAGAAATTTCACATTTCCTATACTTTAACATAGGGGAAGGCTTTTTAACCATTGTTTCGGCCAGTATTCCTTAATAAAAAAGTCAGGTATTAACCACTTATATGGTTGGATGCAGAATATTTAGGGCTTTTATGCAATACCAAACAATTCTTAGTAATAAAATTTAAAAAAATAAAAAAATAGAAATTTCACATTTCCTATACTTTAACATAGGGGAAGGGTTTTTAACCTGTGTTTCGACCAGTATTCCTTTATTAAAAAATTCAGGTCTTAACCACTTATATATTCAGATGCTTAATCTTAAGAGCTTTCGTACAATAACAAACAATCTCCTATAAAAAATTTTAAAAAAATAATATAATAAAAATTTCAAATTTCCTATACTTTTAACATTAGATGATTTTTTAAACATTTCTTTCGGCCAGCATTCATTCAAAAAAAAATCCACGACTTAACCACTTATATGGTTGGATGCAGAATTTTTTAGGACTTTTATGCAATACCAAGCAATCCCTAGTAATAAAATTTAAAAAAATAAAAAAATACAAATTTCACATTTCCCATACTTGAACATATGGGAAGGGTTTTTAACCTGTGTTTCGGCCAGTTTTCCTTTATTAAAAAATGCAGGTCTTAACCACTTATATGGTTGGATGCAGAATCTTAAGGGCTTTTATGCAATACCAAACAATCCCTAGTAATAAAATTTCAAAAAATAAAAACTAGGGTTACGCTATGTCTAACACCGTTCTTCCTATGTTATAACATGTGAAAACCCGAAAATTATTGGTAAAATGTGTCCAAAAGTATTTTATTCTAGGCTTAAAATTCACAGAACGTTAGCCACAGAAGCTCTCTAGATAACTGAGAAATTTCAGTACTGTAGCTTTAAAACTAAGGGAGTGGTGACCAATACGCCAATGTCTGTCAGATATTTCTCAATGTCCCTAGGTAGTAGTAGCATGAATTGGACGTTCGAGGTAGCAATTTAGTGGACGTGACAAGTGGACATAACTCGATGAAATTTTTTCAGCGAGAGTTATGTCCACTTGTTACGTCCACTAAATTGCTACCTCAAACGTCCACTTCATGCTACTACTCCCTAGGGACATTGGGAAATATCTGACAGACATTGGCGCCCTTATTCAAAAGGGAACAAAATTCAGGATGTTGTAATAAATTGCGTTAGTTACTATAGTCACCGCCCTAAAACATACCCGAAGGACAACACCGAATAACTAATATTAATGTTATTTAACGCCATTCTCCACAGGGTCCAAATTTTATGTATTTTTGGTAAAAATGACCAAAAACAGATGTCGGAAATTACTTTAATCTACACCTATTAGGCTGCATTTTCCTATGGAAAAATGGCCAAAAGCCGCCCGACCTTCAATCGCTCGCCTACAACAGAGAAAAAAATTCAGGGTGATGTAGTAACTTGCCACAGTTCGCTCCAATACTCCTGTCAAACATACTGTAAGGACAAGTCTGACTTAAAATTATAAATATTATTTAACGCCATTCTCCACATGGTCCACATTTCATACATTTTGGGGAAAAATGACCAAAACAATGTGTCGGAAAGTACTTTATTCTACTGCGATTTGGATGAAAAACATGGCCACATATGTTGCCAACAAGTGTGTAAAGTATCAATGGTCCGCTGTAAAAACTCTAGGAAATATGAGCAAAACAAACATACCATACCCCCTATTCGCCTATGTTAACATGTGTCAGGCACCCAACAAGTTTGTTTTGGTGTGTCGGACAGATACTGATTGGGCTGAAAATACGCAGGATTGTAGCCACGAATGTTCTTAACACGTCTGTAAAGTTTCAAAACTCTAGCTTGAAACCTAAGGAAATGGTGACCAAAACGGCAATGTCTGTCATATATTTCCCAAGAATGTCCCTACCCTAGAGAGTAGCATAAATCGGACGTCTGAGGTAGCAATTTAATGGACGTGCCAAGTGGACATAACTCTCGCTGAAAAATATACCTGACAATGGACGCCGATTTTTAGGCCCGGGAAAATGGACGCGACGTGGACGTTGCGACTCATCCTAAGCTGTCTTAACGAAATTTCACAAGTCCACTAGGGAAGCGGCGTCCAACGAAAATGTTACATTTATGCTACAAAAAAGTCCAAAAATCGATGGACGCGTGTCACTCGAAGCGGACTGATTAGGGTTAGGGTTAGGGTACTAAGCAGTAGGACTTTTTGGACGTTTAGTAGAAATTTTGGACGTTTTGGACGCTACTGTAACACGTTTGGACGTCCAATGTAGCAAAGGCATGGAACGTCGGTAGCATCCATGGGACGTCCGGTAGCATCCATGGGACGCTACGTACACAAAATTGGACGTGAGACGGCTACTAGGAGCATGTTTTTGGACGCCGATGTTAGGGGTAACGTCCAAACGTCCAAGTTGTGAGACTTAATAGGACACTTGTTAATGCCATTCTAACCATGGACGTCCAACTTGAGCTACTTGTTAAGTATTGTTGACGTACTTTTTAACAGGGTTATTCAGGTGTAAATGTATCAAAAAAACGATAGAAAAAGTTTACAACTGAAAGAAAGAAGTTTACAACTGAAAAAAGAAAAGAAGTATACAACTGAAAAAGGAAAAGAAGTTTACAACTGAAAACAGAAGATAGAACAGAACTAAAACTAAAGGAATACTGTCAGTAAAAGGGTAACTAACCCTAAGTCCGATCCCCCCGAATCAATAATAATTATAATAGTTTTCTGACTAAGTCGGACGCATGGAGCACGAATATGTACATTATAAGTCAATCGGAGCATTTTTTAAAAAGTTAGAAAAATCGACCTTTTTTAAAAAAATCATAAAAAAATCACAAGACCACACATGACATTTTCATGTGGCCTATTCGATAGACCATCACCGACACTACTTGAAACAGTTAAATTCGTGTCCATCAGATTAAAATTAGTTGAGATATAGCAGGACAAAATTTTCCCCTATACGTTAACATAGGTAATCGACAAGTAGTATAAAAAGGGGGGTTCTGGAACATCTAAACGTCCCTAGTGAGTAACATAAAATGGACGTCTCGAGTAGATTTTCAATGGACGCGTATTCATAAGTAGTATAAAAAGGAGGGTTCTGGAACGTCCCTAGTGAGTAACATAAAATGGACGCCTCGAGTAGATTTTCAATGGACGCGTATTCATAAGGGACGTTGGGCGGCTTGGATTTAAAAAAATCATAAAGAAATCACATGACCTTGGATGACCTCTACCTTTAAGTCAGTGATAGCCTTGACACTTGTGAGTCGACCCATGAACTTGACATTGACTTTTGACCTTTCGTACTTTTTTTAACATGTGCATTCGGAATGCATATGTTTTTTTGCAAAATATTTGTTCCAGGTCAATGTCAAGGTCATGGTTCGATACACATTTGTCAAGGCCATAACATATATGAGTATCGAGGCCATAGGTAGTAAAGTTATTTTTTTATGATTTTTCAAAGTCAAGGTATAATTCGATATGGTCGGCACAAGGTCAAAAATGTCTGATTTTAAAAATTCAAAAAAAAAAAACTTTAGTAGATACGACCTTGACCTTTCGATATGTGCTGGCCCAACATGTTTACCTTTGACCCTGACCTTGACAGATGAGGAAAACCTTTATTTAACTTTTTATCATATACATTCGGATTGCATATGTTAAAAAGGTTAAAAAAAGGTCAAGGTCAAAGGTCAAGGTCAGGGTCGAAGGTCAACATGTCTGGCCATCATATATCCAAAGGCCAAGGTCGTATCTTGTAAAGTTTTTTTTGTAATAATTTTTTAAAACAAGTCATATTTTGACACGGATTAAAGGTCAAGATCAAGGTCAAGGTCAAAATAATTGTCATATTCGTGATGTTCGACCTCCATAATAGGGGGGTAGACGAAATTTAAAGTCGATCGGAGACTTGGTTCAAAATTTGACAAATTGAGTTTTTCATTTGTTATAGCTCAAAGCATAATTTTTTTAGAAATATCCATTTTAGTTTATTCTCGTTGGTATCAATCGATAGAGCTACATAAACGTGACTTGAAGCAGTTTATATTGTGTCAAACAAATGAAAATTGGCTGAGATATAAGCAAAACCAATGTAAATTTTAAGGTTAAATGGGGAAAAAATAGGTGAAGTTTGGTACTCTTAATTTTGTTAATTAAACATATAAATATGCCAACCAGCCATTCAATCTTCACAATCCATAAAGACCACATTGTAACGTTTCAGAATCAGTTTAAATTGTATCCATACCATCAATAGTTTTTTTTGTACGACGTTTTGAAAAAAGTAAAAAATTTCAATTTTGCCTATGCTTTAACATAGGACAACATTTTTTCACATTTGTTTCGGCCAGTATTCATTTAATAAAAAATTCATCCCTTAACCGCTTATATATTCGAATGCGGCGTCTTAAGGGCTTTCAGAAAATTTAAGACAAACCTTAATTAAAAAATTTTAAAAAATAAAAAGATTAAAAATAAATAAAATTTTTTTTTGATATTTGGTTATGGGCCGATATGTGCAAAAATAATAAAGGTATCGACTTGAAAGTTTGTATACACATTCACCTTAACAGCAGCTATCAGTGTAGTAAATTTAGTATGGATCGGTTACGTAATAATGAAATAGTGAACAGAATAGATATTATGATGATGTAGGTGTACTATGTTACTTGACTTCATTATTCTGAGCATAGACATATGGTGAATATTGTCCTAGGGTTCTGAAATTTAGTACAGTAGGGTATTAGGGGTCACAAACCACGAATCTGTCGTTTGTTTTTTTCTAAATCGCGCCAAAAAAATTTTAGGTCTCGCGCCAAATTTCCAATTTTGGCGGGAATTGAATTACCGCCTTTTAATTGGAACAAAGGTATATAATGTTATACATGGTTCGAAAGCGCATAGTCTCTACTATTACAATCTGCAATCAGAATTGAAATCGAACCAGTAACTTGCGAGATATAAAATAAAACGTGTAAAAATTTTGACTAATTTTAGCGGCAAAACTAAGACACCATTTATCGATTTAGACCCTGTTTCTGATAGCCCTGAACAACGTTATACCAGTCCTTAAATTTCAAGTTTATAGGTGAAGAGGAAAGTCTTCAAAATTTAAAGTCTCGTTTTGCGAGAGTTACCCGAAATTTCAAAAATTCATAAAAAATTCAATTTTGGACTGCGGACCCCCAAATTTTTGATTTCCATGCGTCTCTATCGTGCGCACCACATACTGAAAGGATTAAGGGCTGTGACCTATTTTGACCTACTTATACGAAAAATAGGTCAAACTAGGTCAATATGCCCTACTTAGGAAATTCTAGAATTTCAAATTTAGGGCATGTTCGGACAAATCTTGAGTGCAAAATTGAAGCTCGTATCTACAAAACTCTCAAAGATATGACCTGTTCATGTGAAAGTTGTAAACATCGGTCCAAAAATCGGTCAAGATTGAGCCCGATCTCAAAACGAATGGGCCGTAGAATGGGCCGTATCGCATTTAAAATGAAAATGTTCCAATACCTCTGCAATTGCAATACGTTGTTGCTGGTGACGAAAGAACGCCGCACACCAAAATCCAGATCAATAACTCTTATACTTTTCGATTTATAAGGAATATAGTTATTGACATTGGTTTGCAAAATAACCCTAACGAAATAATGAACTATTTGGGGGTTAGAGTTAATAATTGGTTGATAATATATTTATGTATAAGTTTTAATTTCATAATGTCAATTAGACAGTTAATTAAACAATAGTCCGTTGGAAATGAGCTCAATAATTGTGGTCGAGTTATGCAAAAAAATCGAACAAATTAACTATATAGAAGTGACAAGAAGTGGCAGAAAATGGTTAGGAAAGGGTGTTATTTTCACCTAATTTCAAAACTGTGTAAAACCAAAACTATTACATGAATCGGACAGAAATTTTAGGTCAGGTCAACATCGACCTTGACCTAATCTATCGACTGACCTTATTTCATGCCTCCCCATCAACCCTAACCCACTTTATAGGTCAAATTAAAAATTTTGAATTTTCCCTAGTGAATAAACAAAATTGGACGTCCCGGGTAGAATTTAAATGGACGCCAATTTTCAATGGCACTTAGGACTTGTAATAATTTTTCACCCAAAAATTAAATTGCATTTTTTCTCGAAAATTTACCTTCATACCTATATAAAATTATTACATATTCTTAATCTACGTTGAAAGGCGAATCAGAAAATGTAATTATATCGACATTTAAGTGATATTTAAAAACCAAAAAAAAATTCCAAGGTACCCCCCTTGTGAAATTTTTTCGAAAAATTTAGGTCAGGGTAAGAGTTTATATTAACGGGGTAAGACGTAAAACGGGATGTAGGTTAAAACCCTTTGGGTTTTATTGGCCTAGGCATTATAGTTTTCGAAAGGGTCAAGGTCAAGGTTTTTTTTTGGACGTGCATACCTTCTGTACTCGTCCCAATTGTTGCTACTAAGTAGAAATGAGTGTTGGACGCGGCCAATTAAAGTTATTTGTAGCACTATGGACGCGTCCATGATTTGTTACTAAGTAATATTTGCTTTTAGACGTGTCCAGAAAATGTTACTTGTAGCATTTGGGACGCGTCCATAAATAGCTACTGGTAACATTTGCTTTGGACGCGTCCAGAATATTTTACTTGTAGCATTTGGGACGCGTCCATAAGTATATACTGGTAACATTTGGATTGGACGCGTCCAGAATGTGTTACTTGTTGCATTTTGGGACGCGTCCATGATTGGCTACTCAGTAACATTTGCTTTGGATGAGTTCCATATGCTACAAGTAACACATTCTGGGACGCGTCCTTTCGCTTTGGACGCGTCCAGAATGTGTTACTTGTCGCATTTGGGACGCGTCCAAAGTTCGCTACTAAGAAACATTTGCTTTGGACGCGTCCAGAATATGTTACTTGAAGCATTTGGGACGCGTCTATATTTATCTACTGGTAGCATTTTGCTTTGGACGCGTCCAGACTGTGTTACTTGTAGCATTTGGGACGCGTCCATAACTATGTACTGGTAGCATTAGCGTTTGGACGCTTCCAGACTGTGTTACTTGTAGCATTTGGGACGCGTCCATAACTATGTACTGGTAGCGGACGCGTCCAGAATGTGTTACTTCCAGCATTTGGGACACGTCCATGACAGGGTTACTTTTCCGTCCCCATTTGGCTACACGCTGGGACCATTATATGACTACCAGCAGCATTTTTTGGATGTCGTCCATGCAAATTTTTACGTTATAGGTAGGGATGAATGGACGCCCAAAAAGTTCGAAAAAGACAAAAAATTTCCAAAACCCCCAAAATGAAGAATTTCTTTTAAAAAATCACATATTCGTGACTTACGATGTCATGTTTATTAAGAAAATTTCAATATCTAAGAGATTCCCTGAATTTTTTTTTTTTCAATTTCGAAAAATAACAGAAGTCCAAAAACAACTTTTTTATTTAAAAAAAAAAAAAACTATTTTAGATAGAGTTATAATTTTAATGGATCCTGGAATGGTTCCATACAAGCTTTCATGAGTTCAAATTTCAGACATGTAGGTACATTTTTTCTATTAAAAATGTCCAAAAAGGGTTTGTAAATCTCACCCATAATGTTAAAATATAGGGATTATTGAAATTTTCACCTATTTTCAAAACTCTGTAAAACCAAAAATATTATAGTTATTGCCGTCATTTAAACTGATTCATAATTGCTGGAATGTCATCTTTATGGTGTTAAAATTTCAGAAGGTTGGGGCTAATGCCTATATGGTAAATTAACCAAACCCTATGAGCATAACTTCACCTAGTTTTCTTCCGTTTTTTTACATTGGTTTTGCCCATATCTCATTCAATTTTTGTTCAATTGGCCTAAATGCAACTGCTCCGAGTCTCGTTTAAGTAGTTCTACGCAATCCAGCAAAAAAAAATAGGAAAAAATCGTTTTTTCGAAAAAAATTATGCTTTGACCTATTACATTTGTATCTCTCCCATGTTAATTTTTGGACGATTTTTTGACTTTGAATAAAATCTTTATTATTGCTTGAAATGCTTTTAATTTTTTTTAAGCGCGACTAAATCGGGGTCGGCGCTTTCGAAAAAGTGGTCGTTTTTAACATCCGGTCCAATTTTGGCCCGATTTTGGACCGATCAAAATTAAATAGGTCATAACTTCTTAAGTTATGTAGCCACAAACCTATAATTTTCACTCAAGATACCTTGTGTAACTCTCTAAATTTGAAATTCTGGAATTTTCTATGTAGGTCAAATTGACCTAGTTAGACCTATTTCTACTAGGAATAGGTCAAAAATAGGTCAGAGCATAAAATCCTTCCAGGAGGTTGTGCGTCCCATAGAGGCGCATTAAAATTCAAAATTTAGGGTTCCGCAGTCCAAAATTGAATTTTTTTAGAATTTTTTAAAGTCAATTAAATTTTAAAAAATGCGCTTTTTTAATTTTGAAGCTTTTATATTTAAGCTAGAAACTTGAAATTTGAGCTACTGAAAGGTATTACCGAGTACTTTCAGAAACTGCTTTGATCTTTGAAATCGGTTAAATGGTTGTGGCGCTATATAGTTTCAAAAAAATTTAAAACTTTAATTTTTTTTTCAAAAGTTTATTAAATTATTTAAAATCTGATTTCATATCAAATTAGAACATGCTCGGGGCTTTCCATCGATATATAACAAGCGTGCATTTTAACTACGAAAATGGGTGTAATTAATTTCCCGCCCGATTTGAAAAATTGGCGCCAAGTCCAAATTTTTTGTTTTTAACTTTGGAAAAAAACTAAGGACAGATTCGGGGTCTGTGCCCCCCATAACCTATCTGCATAAAATCTTAGAATCCTACGACCAATTTGACCAAATGTCATATCTCAAAAAATGAGGTTGACTACCATATGATACAAAGTCATGATAAGTTCTCAGATGGACACTATTTGACTTGTATTTGTTCGATCGCTACTAAATTTGGTGTGCATGTAGCATGTGTCACGGGCAACGTGCACACTAATTTTCAGATAGATATCTTCAAAAGTCAGAGCTGTTTTATCCATTTTTGAAAATTCGTTTTTTTTGGTACGGCCACAGCATTTCTATTAAGGGGCGAATGTTGTTCAAACTTCGTCTACTCCCCCATTATCGACATCGTAGTTTTCAAAAATTACATCAGTTTTGACTTTGCCAATCATCTTAACCTATTTACCTTAACCATTATCCTTATCCAGATTGTACCCATTCTGCCCATATCTCGACTAATTTTGATGCGATTGGCATAATTTCAACTTCTTCTAGTCTGGTTTGTTTAGCTCTAGCCAATTCAGCCAAAAAAATTGGAAAAAAAACAGTTTTTTCTAAAAAAATTATGGCTTCACCTATGTATAGCCCTATGTCCCCCATGTTAACTTTTTAAATAATACTTCCAGCGACTTATAAATATGATATTCGCGGTCTACGCGTCTAACCCCGTCGGAATATATACTCCAAATTGGTCTCAGATCGTTTTTAGAGAAGATAAAATTATAGCCCATATCCGGAGTTTCAGCTCGATTGGAGCATTATTAACGAAGTTAATGCAACATAGTAAACCAGAAATTTTCAACTCCTTGGGATAAGTGCATAAAGTTCTCCGATCAAGCTGAAATGTTCACTGAATGTCGGCCTTAAGTTGTAGATCATACTGACCAAGTTTCAGGTCGATTGAGTAATAAATACAGTTAATTTTTAACTGTATCCATGAATTTCGATGATAGGAAAAATTAGTCTAAGTCCAGTCTGCCATCTTAGTCAGTAGCATGAATTGGCCACCTAAGTAGTTTTAGACGGACGTCTTTTAGGTGGAGACAACTTTGGCAGAGAGTTATGCCCCATTTTTCAAAAAAAATAATAGCCAAAATTATTCTAAGTCCGAAATCCCATTGAAATATGGGCGTCCATTGAAATTCGACCCGAGACGTCCAATTTGACGCCCAAAGGCCGTAGCGGACTTACGGACGTTTCCATATTCTAAGTCCGAAATCCCATTGAAATATCGGCGTCCATTGAAATTCGACCCGAGAGGTCCAATTTGACGTCCAAAGGCCGTAGCGGACTTACGGACGTTTCCAGAGGCGCGTCCAACCAACAATTTACTTCGGCTGGACGTTCGCTACATGCGGGCATTTTTTTGGCATTTTTTTGGCATTTTTTTTGGACGTTTGGCGTCTCTGGCGTCCATTTGGCGGCCATCGATTTTTTACAAAAATTGGACGCCGCGACCGAAAAGTCGGGTGGCTAGGACCAAACGTCCAAAAAAAGTGCTACTCGTATTGGACTGGATAGGATTAGGGACAAATACTTTGAAAATGTTCAGCCACTATAAAGATGCTCTAGACCACATTTGGAAGCAAAAGTTGTTTAAGTTCTTTGTGGTACACAAATGATAAAAGTCACGTCAATCCAACTCTCACCCAATAGTGAATCCATGAGCAATATAATGTTATATTACTACTGATAAACTCTTGTTATATGTGGCTGTACAGGACTGGCATTCACTTCGGGCCTCTACATGTACCCCACATACACTACCAGCTCAGCTAAGAATGCAAAGACAGCTGATGATCGGCAGGATATACTCCAGCTTTACAAATGTAACTACAAACACAATTAAAACAGAGAGATTTTCCCAGTTCTTTGTGTTTTAATGAGAACTCATACACCTGTTCTTACAAAAAACTGCTTCTAAAACATCTTTTGTACTGTTCGTATTTCATCTGAAGAAACATTCTCCGTGTTGTTGAGCTGCTGCCTCTGCTTTTTTAAATGATTTATCTCAAGTTGCTAACTATGGTACTTTTCTTTTACCTGCAATGAATCAAATAACAAATTATATAGTCACATTGCATTTTTTCAATTTATACTGATTTATCTTGAAAATGTTTTACTTGGATTTCTCTGTCAATTGAGATTGTAAAATGTCCAATTACTGTTGTTATTTAAAGATAGTGGATTTTTTGCTCAAACTGTTTTGATTGACAATTTAAACAAACCAGTTTTAATTTTGTTTTAACGCGGTCTATGTTTCAATCTCATCTTGCCGGCTTTGATGAGCAATTTGTTTACAATTGCTAACACTGTAAATTCTAAAGTGCTTGGTTCTCGCTGGATACGCTGAGAACCTACATCAATTCATAACAAGCCTCGTTCTCTTTCACTTAAACCAATGCTCAGCTTCCATCGACCGAAATGATCAAATCGGTACTATTCCGAAGGGCTCTGATATTTCATATACTGTACTAGTAAAAAACAAGTATTTTTGCGTCAGGGAGAAATTCGGGTAGAAAACATCGTTGTTTGATTGAAAATAAAAAGGGAATAATGTTTTAATTTTTGTTAATAGTCAAAAAGAAACAAAAAGGTATAAGAGAAGGAGCATGAGCAAAAAGAGGAGAGATAGAAAGGTAGAAGACAGAGTCCAACTAAACTGTTGAAGCAATTAACATAATAATAAAACAAGTGTAGAATCACTATAGCTGCAACATTAAGCTCTTCTTTACTGGGCATGGGCTAGTTAGAATGTTATCTGATTAAGTATTGCAAAATGTGATATTTAGCTAGTGCTCTTTTGCTCTAAGGAATGTCAGCTATATATCGGTTGATTATTGCTTAGCCTCAAATCAATGTGTCAATAAAGTGACAGGTCAAGACATATTTGTTGCCATGGAAACCTGAAATTTGTTTTGTATGATCTCATTTTCAA
>JAVFBX010103534.1:0-16162 GCA_034783855.1 Mopalia kennerleyi | reverse complement strand
TGTTTAGTGTGGACGTGAAGTTTCAGAGACACATGCAATGTGCCATTTAGTCTGCTCCGAGGCACAAGGTCTATATAATGACGGTAACAATTAAGGGGATATATTGCCCTGACACTATTTTTGTTGAACTACGTAAGTCAGCTGTATTGTATACAACAATGCTTCCCAGTTAGTTTGAAGAGAAATATAAATATATATCAATGAAAAATTCTATATTTTTGTAGGAGTGTAGTATATTGAAAAAAATCTGATGTTCCTTTTGCGTGATTTGAAAAAAGATTGAAAAACAAAGGTGTTTTTATTACTGTTTTTGTTTTCTCCTAGGTAAGACTGCTTTTTTCTTAATCCCGGCGTGTGTTACCGGGAAAGAGTCCTGTACAGTTAGACCATGCTGAGTCAATACTCTCTCTTTGTCATCTCATTCAAACAAAGAATTAGCTTAGTTTAAATAAAGATAATTTCACATGTTATACTCAAAGACAAACGGATCAACCCGCCTGCCAAGTCGAACAGACTTCATATTGCCTAAAGGTTTAATTTATTGTCAATTATTGTCATGTGATCTAGTAAATTATGCATAACTTTAGTCAAATGATATATCTTCAAATCGAAAACCTTAACTTTCTATTTAGCCAGTATTTTCTACCGTCTGAAAGACTCGCCCTGGATTTTGTTGCTATAAGTACAGACCACCATATAATTAACAACCCTAATATGCTCGCAAACTTTCATTAGACAAATACATGACTTAGTCTAAAGAAATGCAGGGGATGGTAGAAACGCTTAAAGGTCGGAAAATGATCCATTTATATGCGTCTGCTTTATTTATTTTGCAATATGTTTTGTACCGTATAGTGAGATTTGTTGAACCAACTTTTGCCAGTTGAAGGCTCTGGGACTCGTTCTTAACGCTCAAACACCTCGGTCTTGTGTAACCAATTCTTCAGACAAATTGGGATATGCCCTTCAGCTACTAAAAACACAAAGAAATCTGTCTGTGTAAGATTGTGTATTTAAGGAACATATTGATTATGACATCATCCCGACTAGTTATTTTCTCATTTTTACCACATATTATTACATCACAAGTGAACTCGCGTGTAGACGGGCTTACGATCACACTTACTTCATGTAGTGTAAACTCGTTCTGTCAATAATAATGACCCCAAACACGACGTTCAACACAACTCATTTAGTTCAAAACAAAGAAGATGAAAAGCTTTGACATCAAGTGTAGTAAGCAACTGGTGATTTCTAGTATCAATAGATTTTGCCAGTTGGACTTAAGCATATGACATTGTTGTTTAAAGCAACGAATTTGCTGTACATTTAGTATTCAACATAAATGTTGTGTGAATACACCACGTCGTCTTCTCTGAACTTAAAGGACTTTCCACATGAGCAAAGCAGAGCCAAATAAAGTCGTCTATCTGAGTTTGGGTTTGAACCAAGTAAGCATTCTTCGCGGCAGTCTAACATTTCGGTCGTCATCTTTCTTTGGAGGCATATATATTTTGGTGCATTTTTTTTTCGACTTTTTAAAAAGGTATTTGCATTTAAAAAAAGTACTACAAATTTACACGTAGTGATGCTGCTTTGTCTGTCACTTGACTTCGGAATTCTAAATATTGTGTTAAATTTATTTTTATTATTATATAATTTTTTACTTTTCCTCTGATGCAAACTTTGTGTTGATCTCAATTTAGTCGGTAGGGTGTTTCATTTTTCCAATGAAAAAATTAATCTGTTATCTGCAATTCCTCTTGCATTATTATATTCGTACATGGTAATTAGTGGTCAATAATGTACAGTTCGTATATAAATACCATGTCATATATTTTGTAATTTCGCATTACAACATGTGTGTTAAATAAACATGAGGGATATAATGCTACTGGTGTAACCAGAGCTGAGACTCCCATATATCCAACTCTCAGACGTTCTCTGTCAATTAGCTGTTATACCTCCATTTGGATGCAATTAGGCAAAGAGCTAGATCAACACTCTTAACACACACCTTTCAAGTAATAGGAAGTTGTTATGTGATAAGCTACAAATGTGCAGATCAGGGGTGTAAGAGATAGCTCACAGCGCACCGGGCTCAACCCAGCTTCTGGTGAAAATCTGAAATACTGATAATAGCTTTGCTGTTATTGGTTTAGGTGATCCGTGTATGCTGTGGTTATGGCTCTTTGGCCAACTGTTCATCTTAATAACGTTTTTCTCAACAGTTCGACTCAGTCAACTCCACGACTTTTTGGCAATCCCTTAGTTGAGTTTCGTAAACGAGTCATCAAAACTAAGTACGTGTATCTTGGTATTTTTGTGAAATATTCATTATGGTCTACCACTTCTTCCATACATCCGGGATATGACGCGAGTAACTAATCTATCAATAAATCCCTCACTTGCATATATTAAGGCAACTGAGGATTACGTGGTAAAACAATCAATCGGTTTTCTGATTTTCAGCTTCTTTGTTTTTGTTTTTGATGCAATGACTTATGCTTAACATCGTGTTTGAGGTAATTAAACGGACATAAATGTATAATTAGTGTGGTCGCTAGCTTTTACAAAAGCAGGTATGAGTGTGAAGCAATTATATTGAGTATAGCTGAACATGTATGACTAATCGGGATGATGGGATTATCAATATGAATCCCTAGCTTACTCAGAAGCATTTGTTTGTGTTTTCACCTGCTGAGAGCATAGCGCAATTTGCCTGGGAATTGTTAAACAAAGCACCTTGGTCCATTAGCGTTAAGATACAGCCCCTGTACCAGAGACTCGACGTCGAAAAGTTTACTCAACACACCTCACTCTAGGGTTCACAAAAATGTTGAAACAAATAGAGACCACATCTATATGAATGGATCATTTTCCGACCTAGCTAGATTGTTTGTCTCTTAATAAAACACCAAAATTCAAAGGTCCGAATTACTGGTTAAAGGGAAAGTTAAACTAGAAAAAGTTTGTGAACGTTTAGTACTGATAAAATGCTAAAAAGTGATCGTCTGATAATAAAACTGTTTTCTTTAATTTTGAAAAGTATAATAAAGTCGAGTAATCGGCCTTTGCAGTTTTACGATTGTACGACACTCACGGTAGCCGTGTCGCTTGCTGCATCGACTGTCGACGCCGTCACCAGCCGTATTTTAACAAATCTCAAAGCTCCTTAGAAAACACATAAAAATTGATGCTACTTTGTTTTTAGCTTGATGTGGACAATTATTAACAATTATGCCCATAAACTTAAACAATTGTTATTTTTTCTTCTGATTCAAACTTAAACATGGTGCGGATCTCAATTAGGCCTATATCTGTCGCTTGCTTTATCTTCCCAGGAAAATTTTTTTACCTGTTACCTGTAATTCACCTTGCACTGTTGAGGACATTAGTAAGTGGAAATTGTTTGTGTTAAAAAATATACAGTTCGTTTTTGTGCTGATTCCGGGTTTTAACGCAATACAAAGGCGTGCGTTGAATGAATGTAAAGACGTTAGGCGTATGATGTTACTGATGTTACCAGAGCTGAGACTCCCAGAGATCTTACCCTCAGACGTTCTCTGTCAATTAGCTGCTATACCTCCATTTGGACGCAATTAGGCAAAGAGCTAGATCAACACCCTTAACACACGCCTTTCAAGTAAAAGGTAGATGTTATGTGGTAAGCTACAAATCGTGCAGATCAGAGCTGCGAGTGATACCCATAGCGCACCGCGCTCAACCCGGCTTCTGGTGAAAATCTTAGATACTGATAATAGCTTCCCTGTTGTTGATTTAGCTGGTTCGTTTACGCTATGATAAAGACGTGTCAAAGTGTCTTTTGAACAACTGCTCATTTTAAAGTCTTTCCCAACAGTTCTACTCAGTCACCTCACGACTTTTTGGCAATCCTTAGGTTGAGTTCCGTAAACGAATCATCAAAACTAAGTACGTATGTCATGGCCTTTTTCGAAATATTCATTATGGTCTACCTAGATTTCTAAAAAAGCAGGAATATGGCTTGAAGGACTAATCTGTCAATAAAATACTCACTTGCATATATTAAGGCACCAGAGAATCACTTGGAACAACAATGAATCCATACGAAACTCAGAAAACATTTTCTCCACTTTCTTCTTACATTTGGGAAAGATATCCAATCTTCAATCATCTCATTTCGAAAGAATAGGCAAACAGAGTATCTTCCGCAGTAAGTAAACATAGCCCTATTGATGTTTGATTGAAAACCCATCATTGATATACACTGTATATTGATAGTTTTTTGTTCGGTGCGTTTTAGACATAATATATTGTTTGATATTTGTATCCACAATCCTTTTCTTTGATGTATTAAAAACACTTAAGAACTTGACTTTGGTAGTTATTCCGCCAAGGCCTGTTTATTACATCTGTAGGATTTTGCTACATAAACAGAACGCCTTGGTATTCTACGTTTTATACTAACCATCAGTACTCAGTGTGCGAAATGTAGCAAACAGCTTTGTTCTTCTTTGAGCAAACCCCAAAATTTAAACAAATAGAGTTTTAAAAGGTAGAGTTAGATTATCTAAATTCTGACATGGTAATAAAGACGGTTCCATTTAATTTTCCCGATCCATACATTTATGAATGGATCGAATCCGAGTGCCTTTCTGAAAACTTTATTAACTGGAAAGATACCTAATAGCTGAGATTATGTCGAGTGCAATCAGCTTCGCGCTGTTTGTACACACCTAAGGCTTGGGCGATATAATACCACACCAGCTGGTAAACAACACTGTATAATTATATAATCCATACCAGTACAACTTCATTCAGATGCATACAAGTACAACTCTAGAACTCTTGTTACATATAAGACTGTTGTTGAGAAGTTTTACCCAGTTATTAAGAGACATTATACCTTTCCCTATTATTGTCGTTATGTTGATGTGGTTAATGGTCATAGCTTAAAATCGGTTATTTCAACTTTTTGTATTGTCCTGTGAGTGTCCTCTATTTAGCGTATTTAGTTGTGACTTTGGTCTGCTACGTCAAATTATTCCGTGGGAATCAGTGTCCTCTTTTTGTCCTGGGATGTATTTGTTTGCTGCCAATGGGGTTGGAGGTGGTTTCCATCACCCATTGGGCTGATGTACTGCAATAAACCCCGTTCAAACAAACAAGCATTCAATATTTTAATTTCACTAACAGAACTGGGCCCGATTTCACAAAGCAATTTTATACTTAAGTCAAAATGTGTCAAGGTCCTCACATTTCTTAGTTTTAAATTTTAAAAACTTATATTTTAGAATAACTATTATAATGTTAGTAAGTCACAACTACAGGTATTACTGGAAAAGCAAGTTCAGACAAGTGCCGAAAATATTAAATTTAGTATTTTGACTTAAGTCAGAAAATGCTTTGTGGAACCGGCCCCCGACCTCTTCCAAGCTCATCACAATACAGATAGCAACCCTAATTTAAAGAGCATATGCCCGAAACTCCCATTAGACCAAGACATTCTCTTCTTTGTCTCATTTGCTGTAGGAAGCAGGCGCTGCAGGCACGTTTTAAGACCGGCAAATGACCCATTTAGATGCGTCTGGTTTCTTTCTGTTCCAAGAATTTGTTTTTTATATCATAGAGAAAGTGAGAGTTGTTGAGTAAACTTTAACAGATTGAAGCCTCTGGTATACAAAAACTGAATCTTAACGTTAATGGGCCAAGGAGCTTTGTTTTATACTGTTCCAGAAAATTGCGCTGTGCGTGCTCTCAGCAACTGAAAACACAAACAAATGTTTGTGTATAACTTCATGTGTCTTATTGATTATCCCTTCATCCGATTGGCTGAACTGTCTTGAATGACACTCGTCCGTTTACACTCAGTATAATTGCTTCACAAATATACTCCTGTTGGACATGCTAACGACCACAGGCGCCGCAAAGTTGTCATATCAGTTAAATACTTTTAAGTACGACGTTAAACATACATCAGACAAATTGTTTAGCTTTAGCTACACCCATGATGATCAGTGGCACTGCTTATGTACAATGTCCTGTAGCCCACATAAGTTGTATGGCATATATTTATGTAAAACCTAATCATACTTTTGATGAATTAAAATCGACTAATCGTCCCATGTTTTAGATAAACTCACAACTCACAAGTTTCTAAATACATCTTTTTCTCGAATTGTTATCGGTAACCTATAGAATATATTAATTGTCAAATGACACAGCTGAACTACGCTTTAATGGTGTTGAACGACTAATAAATATGTCCATCAGAGCCAATTAATGACTAGCAATGAGACACCATTGAAAGCTCTTTTATGTGACAATATTTTAATTTTGAGTATGAAATTTTGTTTCCTATTATACCGAAATTCTTTATTTTGAATCATTTCAAATCATTTTATATCTGAAATGAAATTTATGTGCAGCTGTAGAGGGTATAAAATGACATCATTTTTCTAGTTTGTGAATGATTCGTCAATACATTTTTTGCGCAAGTGATTTTTTGCTGCCAAGAAATGTTACCATCGAACATTTTTGAAAGGAAGTTTTAGAGAGAGTATGTTGATTTTTTGCCTTTCTTCGTTTGTTGACTTAGGTGGTTAGCTTAATCAGCTTCTAAGGTGCCGGACCCTAACAGATGTAGAAAATGTCTATGTTTTAACACTTGCAGGTTCGAACAATACGACGTAACACGCACTCGCATTGGTCGGATGTTTGTGAGGGACGGGCGCTGATTCGCGCTTCTTTCCCCATCATCGCGAGTGCCAAATGTGCCTAGCTGGTACGGTAGCATATCTTTTACTTTGGGAGATATTTACGAAATCGGAGTTCTCTAATTGAGCGTGTTAGAAGCGAATGTCTTGTGAATTGAGGATGTTTGGTATATATAGCCAGGGAGTGGACGGAACATCGGCTTCGCATTACGTCCCCGGGTCGTCGCCCCAAGCATTACTGCACGCGAGTACTTACTATAAAAAAAAAAGTTTGTGTATGAAAGCCACGTGTCTGCGCTAAGAAGTTAGAATCGATATCACATGACAGCCCTGTAAGAAAAGTCTGGTTTGTATCACAGCTCTCTTAATGAGACCACCGCTATGATTGGCGGAAAGTCGGCGATGTACACATACGCTAACACACAAAGTCTTTATTACTAACTCTCGCACCAGCCTCTGCTGCATTAAGTCAACTATTCCGTAAGTACGCAGTATTGTTTTACAAATGTATTTTCCATTAACAGAAAAAAATGCTTGTGGACATTAGCTGAAAAGGGCACCAGTTTTTTTTAATGAAAACACAACCTGCTGCGGTCTTACTTGGATTAGGTGAATTGAATGTTGAGGTTTGCACAAGCGCTTTACCTGTCAAGCAGTCGACAGGTATTCATGTAAACTAAAATCTGTTGACTTTTGCAATTGCTTTTTATATCGATTAGCACCCTTTTGTGTCTTATAGCTGAGAATATAGCATTTTAAACTGTGCAAATGTAGTACTTTATCTATAATCATTTTATAATATAGTGTAGAGTAAAATCAGCTGAACTAAAATTTTTAAACATTTAGAATGACGTTCTACTGCCCTCTGTGAGCTACGTGGAAACTACATTTGACTGCTTAGTTCAAAATTTAATCTGTCACCGAATTTGGTTTGTCCCTATTTTAATTAATCATTATATAATTCGATGAAAGCAACATAATACACAATCATGTATCGTGTTTTTTTGTATAGCTTTTCTATAAACCTTATTCATGAATTTAAATTTATTTATTTACTTTATTACGTTGTGATATTATTTGCACTGCCTCCATTTGTTTTAGTTTAGTAGCTTAATCTTAAAGTATGGACGGATTTTGACCTTGTTTCCCATCAAGTTATTTCTGAATAAACAAAACTGGTTTCCCGTCGGCCCTAATTATCTCTCACGCCCTCCCAGTATGATATATGCTTCTATCCGTCTCACTCCGTACTATTTAGCCGGTACAATACCAAAACAAGGTACGCGCCACAGCAGAATGTGTTTGAAAGGAAATTGTCTTACCCGTAAACAAATAAAAATCTCGGAGCGCTTGAAAATACGGCATGCCTGCATGGATTGAACATCTGTTTACAGTATGTATCCATTGAGTAGTCTATATAATCAATGATGCGGGTGTATGTTTGCCAACAACTTTCCAATTTCCGTATTCTCTATTCGGGGGCGGGTGGTTGGAGGGAGTTCACGTTGCCCTGGTGCTCTCAAAGCTAAGAGGCAACACGATGAAGGTATGTTTGTGATGGCTGTGTATTGCTGACTGTGATGCCCTGTCTCGTCTTTGCTGCTAGTGAATGCTAGTAGGATTTCTTCAACTCATCGGGCTGGTACGCCGCCATATGAATGAACTAACCTCAAATATACGGCATAAAACTCTAATCAAACAGACAAATTATTCTGAATACTATATTAATTGTTGTTAGCTATATACATTGTTTTTCAGTAGAGCCTCATTACCTTCCCAGGATTCACTATAGCTATGTCTGTCTTCAGGTAACACATCCTCCTCATCCAAGGTTTACCTTCCGTCTCTTGTTAGACGTAAGGAGCATGGGATACCAAGCCACTGTTCTTTTTACTACTCTATTCTGGCCACTTTTGGCTACAAACGTAAAACAAATCCACTGATCAAACCGCCGTTTCGTAACCATAGCCCCTTACATTTTATCTAACTTTTTAACACAAACCAGATTATACATACACTAACGTAGTGCGTCTTAATCCACTTATTAATTTGCACCATATCAATTTCCAAACATACCAAAACCCTTCACTGTCTATGGCAGTGTAAGTGTTAAATAATGTAAAATACAAACGCAGTGAAAATACCCTTGAGCACGGCACAAAAGACCAAACAATCAATCTTTCAATCATGTGCCTCATGCGTTCCGAAATTAAGAACAGTTTATTTTAATGTGATTCTTATGAAATATCCCTTTGCTAAGTGACGTTACAGCCTGCAAAATGTAGTCTGTTTAAAGGCAAATATTTTTATCACATGGCCGTCGAGGAAACGTTCTAGTCCACTGTGCTGTGTGTTGGTTTTTTTCGGTATGTGTGATTTGTTTGATTAACGTTTGAAGGACTGGGAAAGACACATTCAATTTATTAATATACACACTTTCGCACTATAGATCCAATAGTGTTACCCTCCCTTCACACTTACGAACACACCCAATGTCTGTTTTATTAGTATTATTTTTTTATATAGCTTTTTTGTGTCTACTGTTAAAAACGGCCGTTAAGTGCTTCGTCTGACAATGTCTTGAACAGCCTCTCTGCCTTCTGTTACAGGGTAATGAGATTGGTAATGAGTTGTTGGTGTTAGCAACTACAAGTCAGATGTGTTTGTGACCATATAAATCTGTCCCTTCTGAAGTTTATCCATCTACTTTCGTTCTTGGAGTATACTCTTGTTGCGACAAAATAGTGATGTTTGTATTACACTCATGTTTGTTTATGTTCAAGCATCCTATGGACAGATACCTTATTTACCTGTATCTTCACATAAAGTTTCCATCCATAAACTTGCGATTTTGGACATTCAGGTAATAGATGAATAAGAGAAAATTACTCATGTCGACGGAGATGATAAACTGACGTTCTTTTAAACACAAAATGGAGCTATGTTTTCTTACCTTTCAATGAAATTCTGCGACACAATCGAATACAATTAAATAAATACATGATAGTATGTACTCATTGCTATTTCATAACATACTTTCCGCCATCTGAGCAAAAAGTATTTTTAGAAATTCAAAATTTCCATCAACTGTCAGTGACGTGAACCAATGTCATTTCCCGTGTGATTTGGGTGTTTCAATTTCATGAATTTATGTACGTGCTTTCCGATGAAATCTTCGGAATAACTTGCCCACATATCGGGTTAAATCGTTTACTTATTCGGATATTCCCGTCACAGCTTGGAAAATTAATTTTGTCGTATAGACAACAGAAAGAAATAGAAAGTTATGCCGTAAGACATACATGTGCGTAAGATTGAGAAAGGGAAAGACAACTGTTTTTCAACCTTAACTGATTATTTTTATTGCATATTTTCAAAGACAAACATCTGTATTGCACTTGCATTCGAGTAAGCATATAGCCGTTAATTAGTTAATTCAACAGGCGGGATTGACGTCATTGTTCGAAAACACGGTTGGTCACCGGTGTGCCCGTTTACTTACGGATGCAATCGAAGGCGTCTGTAACAACACGGCATATACACAATTGCAATGTTAATCTGTTTTACATATCAAAATAGCTTTTTGAGTAACACATAATTTGACAAACGATTTTTACAAATCTGGTTTTTACTACCAGGTTGATATGTACAAGCGGTTGTTTGTTTTTTCGCTTGGGGACGAAACCCTCACTTTCGGCTTTATATGAAAGCATTACCCAGTGCAGGCAATAAGGGACAGCCTCGAATAGATGATATCGCTACCGGGTTTTCGAACAATGAAGTCAGTTCCGCTCTTTGAATCAACTAATTAACGGCTATGCTAATTCGATTGCAAGAATACAGATCGTTGTCTTTGAAAATATGCAAAACAAATTATAAGAATAGGTTGAAAAACAGTTGTCTTTCCCTTTAAATTTAATTGCTGTCCATGTCGATCAGTAGTGTTAATCACAGATATGAATGTGTTGGAAATAACACTTATCATTCTTTTATCGAATTAATTTACATAGACAGGCCACTTTGCGATACTAAATGTATATGTTGTGTATCTATAACAGAAGTCGAATAAAATCATTAGCATGCTTAGTCAGGTCAAAGGCAGCATTCTGGCTACGTTTTTCAAGCCGAATATCCGAATTATAAGCAAGGCAAATATATAAATCTGATGTTAGGGCTAATCTGTTGGTTTACTGGGTATTCTTTCCGTTTAAACGCTTCACATTGTGTCTGGGTTTTTTTTCTAGATTATTTGCGTATTTTTTGTGTGCACACCCTAATTGCGCCGTCACTATTCATTATCGTAAACCCCTTCTTACAGTGGCACATTCTGTAGTCTTCCAAACTTTCTTTATTCTCATTATAGCGCTGGCCGTCTTGTCGTTTCTTTTTCTCTACTATCGCCCACTAACCTGGAAAAAGTTTGACTGTACAAGTTATATAGATTCCAAGATGTACGAGTAAAGGCTATGTTAACCCGGGTTATATTGGCTTAAGTCGATCGCCAGGGTAGGGCAAAAGTCATGACGAATTAACTGATCTACACTCACCGTTGTTCGGCCAAGATTGTTATGAGACTATAAGTCTGAGCTCCTTTCGGTAATCCCCCTCGCGCCCACCCCATTCTCCTTATTTATTCTTTTCTGTCTCTACCGCAATCTTAAAAACTCTACTAAGTGGTTTATCTGTTAACGCGTTGAACAGACTTCCCGCTTCCCTACTAATACAGGGTTATGAGATAGGTAATGAGTTTTTGCTGTTAGCAAGCATAAGTCAGGTGTGTTTACAAAACCCTATAAACTCTGCCACTCCTGGACTTTCTCAATCTAATTTTCGCAGTGGTATTACAGTCTTATTACGATATTTTATCCGTCTGCATAGCGCCTATGTCTGGCTGTGTTTATATTTATCTATTTTGCCATAAAGCACGTGCAGCGTCTATATTACGCTTATCCCACTGTTTACATTTTCATGAAGCTATTTTTGTCCTGCATCTGTCTTATTTCTGTCATTTGTAGAAATAAACTAAACAAGACATATTCACAAAAACTACGCGAGATTTGGTGGACATCATGAAGAGCTCATAAAACGGTAACAGATTATAACGCCTTAGCAGTAGATTTCTGTGCAAGCAAACAAAGCTAAATATTCATTATAGTTAAGGGGGGAATGTATTGAACTTCATGTTGCCCTGGTGCTCTCAGATGTATTAAACTTCATGTTGTCCTGGTGCTCTCAGAGCTAAAGGGGCAACATATAGCCGAGCTCTTTGTGATATGTTTGTGTTACTTCCTATGATTATGTGTATTTGTCCTGCCTAGTCTTGTTTGTTGCCAGTGGCGTTGCTGTTTGCTATGGTGGTTCCCTTCACCCATTGGACTGGCACACCGTCATGTGAGTGAAATAACCTTGAATACGGCGTTAAATCTTAATCAAACAAACAATCAATATGGCTTAACTGCTAAACAATATGGTTACGGGATTATATTGTCAAGTGGTACCTTTTTAGTATTATTATTTTATATCTAGTAAATATAAACCACATGGTGTATATTGCACCTATTTCATTCACACCAAGAAGGTATAGTTCGGTATTTTTATCTTGTATCTCAATTACACTGCCACTGACGTTCTCTACTCTCACGTTGAGACTTAGAAACAGGACTAGTTTTACGTCAATGTATGCCGACCTATGCACAGTGAACGTTAGATGTAATAGCTCCTAGCTAGTCATTCTCCCTTGTTATTAAGAGTGCACCTATGGCAAGATAACCTAGAGCTGCGCGATTCTGTCTTTCACCATAGATAGATGCTCCTTTTATCGCTCATCGAGATCATATTTGACAGATAGAAATCGAATCCGTAATGTGAATATAATCCCACGAGAAATCAGAGAATGTGTGCAGGTGAAATCCCCGTATGGCTGGTAGACTTTCGCTTTTACACACGCATGTTTGATTTCTTTGGGGACTCAAATTCGAATCTGAGATTGTCTATGATGATTTGTCAGCATACGATTATTTATGAACTTTATGATATTCACATTTAAGACAGTACTTACCGATGACCTGTTGGCAGTGTAAAATGCTTATCCAGATCGGCCAAGTTCGAGATGTGTATTTCCACGACACACAAACATGTGTAAGCAAAATTTAAGATTGGTTTCTCCCAGATGTTTTTAAAATGTATGTCCTAAAATTCTACTGATATAGATAACATTTATTTTCATATCATTTATTATATTTCTGTGTCTGATTTATGAAACATTGATGAAACAAAAATTTAAATATAGTTATTTGTAAACTGAATTATCAAAATTTATTCTTAAGCAGGTAGAAAGCAAGAACACAATTTTCTAAAAACGGAAACTCTATGCTTTCAGGTTTACTTTGATTAATCCTCTTCGACTCTTATTGTAGTGAGGGAATTCCCCTTGTTTATGGCGTTTTGATTGATGGGGGAAATAAAACATCAAGACCAATCATCAGAAGTCTGAAAATTAGGAAATAATTCTAAAGTGTTTACAAGTCATACCGTGAGAACTCTCAATTGTCTGTTATTAAGTAGTTTCCAAAGAGATATCAGGAAATCGATTTGTTTTGGATTGAATTTGCAGTGGAAATTCCGCTTGGTTTATTTAAGCGTTCTATGCTATTTCTGTGACTGTTTTGTATTTCCTCTTTTTTGGTTGTTGTTTTCAATGTCCTGTGTGGTTATTTACATCAGACTGACCCACAGCCATTTGGGCGAAATAAAAGATTACCTCTGACTATAGATTTGGTTTGTACAGAGATTCTTCTCCAGTTTCCTCCGTACACATATAGCAAAACGCTGGGATGTATTAAGATAAATTCTATCAGGGACGAACACCAATCATTTCCGCTATTCTATTGTGTGCGGTCGCACCCCTCCCTGTGTGTGAGTCAAAACAGACCCTTTCAAGACTTCAAAGGAATTACTATCTATTCTATAACAGACAGACTGAAGGACCTTCTCTTGAAAAGCTCGCGTAATATTTACTGCATCGTAAATAATAGTGTTTCCCGTCTTTAGAACAACAGAAATAACTTTCTAATGTTCTGTACCTATAGAGTGGTAAACTAGAGTTTATTGTATCCTGGAACAATATAAGGCGAACTTTTGGGGGGTCGATCAATTAGTTAACTTTATTGAGTCTCGCCTTGTGTCCATACTTCTGTCTTGTCATACTTTGTTACCAGCGACGTCGGAGATAGCACCCTTCGGTTAATGGGCTGAGTTGACGCCATACGAGTGAAATGGCCTTTAATGAAGGTGACACCAGGCCCAAAACAAACGTACATTTGAAATAAGAGCACATTTCTTGGGTTCTTATTATTAACATCTCGTATTAATAAATACACCATAAATTACAAGACGTTTACTTGGACAGTAAAATGGGTCTATCTGGTAACATGAAGTACGTGAACAAACAGAGCAAATAACGCAACGTCATTCGCTTCTAAACGCAGAACATATCATACCGATGTATATTTCTAAAACTGAAGTAGTCACAGTGACACAGGGGTGTTGGTAAACTAAATTCGAGGAATGATCTCATGTTCTAGATAAACTCCCATAAGTATATACCTCACAAGTATTCACTGTATAAATATCATTAAGGTGAACTCCATAAAGGTGCATTACTGACTTTATTATCATTTATTCAATGGGCAAAACATCACGTGACGTTAAAGATAACACGTTGGTTGGCTGACTGCCTGTACATGATAAGTAACGCGAGAAAGTATGAGAAATGCCAATCGGGCACCTCATAAATATACGTTGGTACGAGTACGAGGTTGAAGAGAAGAGGCCTAAAAGTTAAAATATTCCATTGTAAAACGTTAAACTATGGCTGAATGTTACTCTTCTACTATGAATGAGCGTCCTGTTCTATGCTAATTTGCTGCGGGTTTCTACTGTATAACAGTTCACATTCTTTCTGATAGTACGGTGTTTTGCGATCTGCACTCGTCTTGTATCTTGTTATTGTGTACTGCCAGTGACGGCCAGGTTGATTCTTTTAGATGACTCGTCGTCATATTGGAACATCTTGCGTACGTCGTAAAACCGAAATATTCTAGTTTTAAATCACAGCTATTGAGATATGTATATTTGTGAGATTTTGCAATTCAGTGGTTCTGTTCTTATATGTTTGTCTGAAAGTAATTTGTTAGTTTTTATATCGAGTTGAATTATACCACACAGAATTGCATTGTATAATTCGGAATTTTACACCCATAAAATGTCGAACAAGTTGTCATATTATCATATATTGTGTGCAATTACAGTTTTGTGCAGTATAAAAGTATCCTTCTACTTTTTAAAGAAAACGAAAAACAGTATACGAACAAGCCTCTGACGACTTCAAAGGGACCAGTCAGTTTTTTTGCCCTCTCAATAATCGTGCCTCAGGGCGTTCACGAATCTAGTTACATTAGTTGATTGCACAGGGTAATAAATTCCAACACATTTTTAGCAGAACTCGACACTTAGACAATGCATTCTGCGGAATAATAATGTGGTTCTCTATAATGTTTGATAACCAGGTAAAATTTGGTAAGCCCTGACATGGAAATTCTGTTTAAATCATCTTCTGACTGGTTAATACATATATGGCAGTGCTCAGATCTAAGTTACGAGCACGTTCTGCACAATTGCAATGTATATAAATATACATTGATATCATCAAAATAAAACAATTTTAAATGTGTGTAGAAAACGCATAGGCTTGCATCATGCACATAATAGTTTCGAGATAACAACAAATCAAGATAATGTTATTGCGACCAAAATATTTGTTTTATCATTTAAGTGCATGTTATTTGGTTTAGTTTATTTTCCAGTTCAAGAATTGGTAACATGTTTTCGTTGGATGTCATGTAACATATGAAAATCTTTATGTTTCAATGCATATTGACGGTTCTTTGATAAACGTTTATCTCACCTCAGCAGCTATTAACTCCACACAAAAATAAAATGGATTATCGACTAAATGGTTAACACAAAAATCAGTGGATTTATAGAACACAAAAGTGCAATTGTATTCATCAGGATGCGATATCGACCAATAGCTCGCGGAATGTGACAGAGCAGCCAACCGTATAATCTCGGGGAGCCACACATCGTGTTCATATTTCTTTGCGCCTCTTTTTGTTAATTTGTTTGCTTTAACTTGGCGTTATGAGTAAGGACTTTGGAGGAGTGGCTATAGAGCGCATCTTTCTGTTTCTGGAAGGATATAACTGTGAATTATTATTGTGCATTGTAGTGGTTCCTGGGACCCATGGAGTACCTATACAATTAGGAAATAAGCATGCTGTATTTGGTGGTTTGCCGCCGTTAATGCTAGGTTTTACGGTCGCAAATTGAGTTTTACCGGCGACGCATAAGCGGAGTCGGTAAAACGGATATTTGCGACCGTAAAACCTAGCATTAACGTCGGC
>JAVFBX010103423.1:0-16163 GCA_034783855.1 Mopalia kennerleyi | reverse complement strand
AAATCTAGAAGTTGTAATCCATAACAATGTGTCTGTGTTCTATACCTACCAGCTTCTAAATGCCACTCAAAGCAGTTTACCGTTCAGTTGGAAATGTTTACAGGTGCACCTGGGTCAACTAAAGAAACAAAATGTGTGTACATAACGGCGTAGCCGATTGTATAATTCACACAATGAATTGTTCACACCAACAGTCAAATACTTTTCAAAGAACAAGCCTCAGTCAATTTAACACTGTATATTAAATATCTATTTTTGAATCTACTTTCAGGATGGGTCTCCTTGACGAGATAAATGCCACATACTTGAGAGACTTCATCCGCAATTTATCGGCGGAGGAGCGAAGTCACCTGTTCCAATCCGTTGGTATTCCAGAAGGATCAGACATTCATTCGTTTCTCCTTCCTGCGAAATCGCTCACGGAATACGAAGCGTACCGCGTGCACAAGTTCTTGCTATTGTACATTCCACCAATCCTTCTTTTATTTGGCACGTTCGGGAACGTCTTCTCTTTCCTAATACTACGACAAAAATCCATGGCAAAAATTTCAACTTATTTTTACCTGTCGGTGTTATCTGTCACGGACTTCATGGTACTCTACTTCGGATTATTAAGACTTTGGATAGGTGAGTTAACAAACTATGAAATTCGTGATCAGTCCGATGTGATGTGTAAACTGATCATGTTCTTAGGATACGTCAGCAGTGACATGTCCGTCTGGCTGATTATTGCTGTCACTGTGGAACGCTATATCGTGGTCACGCATCCTCTGAAAGCGTCCCAATTCTGTTCCGTCCCCAAAGCTAAGAAAGCTACGGCTTTAGTGGCGCTTGCTCTTGTCACTCTTCATATTCACCTTATGTGGTCGGTTGAGGTGTCACCTGATATTAACGCCGTACCCAGGTGCCGTGAATCTGTCGGATTTAAACATTTCGTGACGGAAATTTGGCCAGTTGTGGATACCTTGGTTTATTTTGTCATTCCGTTCTTAGTCATTGCCACGATGAACGTTTTAATTATATGGCAAGTCAGAAAAGCTAAAGTAGGAAGAGACGAGATGCAGAACGAAAGGATTGTTTCAAATTGTATGAAAATAGAAAAAGCCAATGTTTTACTGGAGACTAAAAACCGCCCTAGAAATAGTGTAGACAGCTGTAGAAAGATAACGACGATGCTGCTTACGATTTCGTTCACGTTCGTCATCACAACACTACCAATGAACGTCTGTATGATATCGGCGTCAGCATGGAACCAGCAGGATGAACGAGATAATTCTAAAATGTCGAAACTGCAATTAGCGAAGACTATAGCGGAGCTACTGATGTATGTGAATCATTGTGTTAACTTTTTCCTGTATTGTGCAACGGGTCAGAAGTTTCGACAACAGTTCTTTCGTCTGTGCTGTTCACGGTACCTACTTGGGCACCCACAAAGCGATCACAGCAAGCACCTATACTGCTCAAAGAGAGGCAGTAGTTTGTTTCCGCTTACACAAAGACAAACCTCTAATGATTCGGATGAACCGTCCCCGTGTATATCTGAAAGCAAAGTGTGATGACTAAAGTAAACATTTCTGTGTTCTTAGTTTCGTGCCTGCTTGTGTTATCGCAATTTGGAATTATTTAAGCTGTGACCATGTCGAATGCACATGGGGCAGCAGACGCTCCAATTTATTGATATTGCAAAAGATAGGAATATTTTTTGATAAATGTAGTAAAACGGTTATCAGGGTGCTATGTAGAGTCTACAATTAAATGTAGGACAAATACTACAAACTAATGATTGGACGTTTGGATTTCATTCCGAAGATTAAGATACGATTGACCACAAGTGCCGAACATATTCATAGAGCAAATGGAAAGGACATATCCTCGACTTCTATTGCTGTCTTGTGCTTTTGTTAAAAGTTATGGATGGTTTTAATGTGTGTTAAATCTCTATTCGGGGTTTTATATAAATATATTGAACTGGATGTGTGCTCATTAACTACAAGGTGTGTAAACAAAGGAGCCTGTAATCTCAATCTCAATCTCAATATTCCGAGCTACTCTGCATTACAACCCTTGGCGGATTGTTCACATATAATCGGACTCGGCTTCCCAGTGATTGATCGGATGCATGGAAACTTCTACGCAACCAATCCGATGTTGTGTTGCGAGAGGACTGTCATTGTTTGCTTGTATAAATGACAGCGATGGTCAATAATGAAATTGGTCGAAGTGTTGTCGGAATATGCTATGGGTAGTCAGACTACCCAATGGAGTATTGCAAATGTACCCACCCCTTCAGACCTCATCTCTCCATATATACGCCAATAGTCCTTTACAAAGTTTGACGAATTGTGAAAACTTGGCAATTTTATACGCCAGGGGCGTAGCTGTAATTCTATTTAAATGCGACTAATCTGCCAAGGGTTGTAAGGCAGAGTTGCTCGGAATAAAACTCTTGGCTAGCGAAGATGGTAATTTCAGGCCTCTCCGTTTGTCCAACAAACTTTTTTGTTATTGCTAGTGCTCGTTAATTATGTAATTGATGTACACATATCACTCTGGAATACTGGTAAGTGAAATCACCGTCAAGGGTGCCAGGAACCATTTTACAAAAGATGGAAACTACCAAAAACCCGTGTCACAATATTGCAGAGAGACCAATCCATAGTTACGTGACGTCATGCAGATATTTGACTTTTTCACACACGACAACCTTGATATCTTTGCTCCTGAGCTGTTTTTTATGTGTTAGATCATGAAACAAACAAACATTATCCATGATCAGTTTGATTGTTAAAAACCTGAGAAAGGGTCGCTCTGCATGATGTATATATATTTTAATTTTCTGGATACGGTTCGCACCTTCGTCACTGTTCATCTACTTAATGCAAGATGTGCATTAGGCCATAGATTCAAGGGTCAGCTAAGTCGGCTAGTGTCTTCAATAAAGAATGCCTCAAAACATTAGTATCTCAATGGCAATCATAAAAACACAATGTAAGTACCGGACTGAACTTTATTTTCAAACAAAGCTTATTCAAACATTCCCTAGTTGGTCTTATTGTGTTATAGCTTATTTTGTAGTGTATGGACATTTCCTGATCCTACTAAAATGTGATACGGTTGTCGACCTAAAAAACATCCATCAATCTGAACGCTTTCACGCTGGCGAAAAAACGAGATATGACAATGTAGGGGCCTACCACACTCCAGCCTGCAACACTATTATTGTAGCATGGTAACGAAAGAAAACAGGCAGCGTCATGGTTAGTTTTATTTCACGTGACGTGATTTGGACCCATCAAAACAAAATTGTTTTCGATATGAGGTACGATTAAACTTAAAAGAAATTCTAATGTTAGGTTTTGTAAATAGCCAAACGTATTCTATTTATTCGAATGAAATGCAGATAGATACTAAACCTGGGGCCGAGATTGTAAAAACTTGAGAATGTGCTCAAAGTCTTGAGATCGTGCTCCCATGAGTTGGTTATAAGATTGGTTATAAAATGTCTTGAGCACGTACTCAGCGGAGTACAAAATCAATGCACATTCGAACTCTAGAGCACACTGTTGTGGAGCTCTTCTGTCAATGAAAGTAAAAATACTCTACGCTGATTTTGTCGGCTGCTTCGAGACGATTTTGTTTGTCACTGACAAAACGTTTTGACCATTATAAACGTCTAGATTTTCTAAATCGAATCGTAAAAGGTATGTTAAAAGTCATTTGCAGTCATCTAATTATTAAAACAACTCTGTAGTCCCGTTGAGTACGGTCTTGAGCATGGTCCGAAGCTTGCACAGGATTCGTGCTCAGCTGAGCACAGAAAGTGTTCTCATTTATAACCTTTGTTTTCGAACACGGACTCCAGAGTCTACTCATCTGAGCACGAAATATCATCATAAGCATACTCAAGGACTTTTATAACCTCGGCCCAAGGTTTTCATACGTGTTTCATTAGAACGATGGGCGCCGCCAAGTTGGACCAAAATTATATACCTCTGTCACGAATGCTATAGACCTACGTCGTTTGGTAAAATACCAAACGTTAGGTTATAAATAGAAGAAGTCAGCCAAGCAACGATAGCTGTTCCTTTAAAATCCACAGATGTATTTTTTTTCGTGGCGAGCTACTTCGCAAAAAAATCGTCAAATCTTTTTTATTTAAACCAGAGCATTACGCCATTGTCATAAATGGCAAAGGGAGATAATTAAGTATCTGTAGTTTCACACACATTCAAAACATGGCGGTCATCAGTTGCCGGTGTATTAAACAACATCAAAGAACGCTTCCGCAGATTACTGAAAGTCGTCAAGAACAGCTGGGCTTGACTGTGTCGTTAAAAGACAAAGTTGTATCCTTAGGGGAAGCATGTGTGGCGGCAAAGGCGTTTTCGCCGGACTGCCAGCAGGGTTATTGACGTACATCATAGTCGACCTATATGTTTGTTAATTGGTGTTCCCCGGGTCTAGTTACTGACAGATGACACTCTCTTACCATAATTAAATAATGCAAGAGATTGCCTTCATTCCACTACGCCTCTAGTACTCCTGTGTCGAATAAGATATAAAAATATGCTTGGATGTTTTGACAGCATAAAAGTGGAAAGAATGAAATTAAACACTGTTCATGTACCGGTTGGCCTGCTGTGTTCGCCGTAGTACAATACTATTCATTGATTGATTGATCGATTTGAGTTTTACGCCGTACTTAAGGTTATATCGCTTATCTGACGTCGGTGTATTCCGAAAATAATTGACACTAGCAGAACCTATATGCGAAGCATTTCACTAATGTTGGAAAGTTATTTTTGCCCCAGTGCTTAGTAAAGACAGCATTACTACTCCTCAAACAAACTCTCCTTCGCCAGTAGGCCTATGTATACTTTGTATTTATTTAAGTGAACGATTTTATGCCGTGCTGAGACTTATATCACGTATATGATCGAGGTGCCAGCATTATTAATAATGTGGGATGGGGGAGGGACACTGTTGTGTCAGGGAAGAGCCACTTGCTTAAAGGATTGTCACATGATCGCTACAAGTGACCAGCACATGAAAGAAGTTCAAAACAAGATGGCCTACAGTTTGCCAAGAGTCGATTTCGCCATGTAGGAAGTTGAATAGTTTTTTTTGGATTTCACCAAATTTCAAATAAAAAGAGGCCGACGCTGCATATTAATTTTAGTATTAACAACTTTGTGTAGCAAACTTGACAATTTAAGAATAAATTTATAGACTTATACTTGAAACATTTGCTGTAACTTCCTCTCGTTAAGATGAAGTATGGGTTTAGATATCACCCGATTTCGCATGACAAAGATACACAGATATAAATATTTTATTGACGTAAGCATATATGTGCTCAGTTTTGCGGGTAATAGTGAAACATTTGAATAGTTAACAAAGATCCCCAAACATAATGTGCTTTACGTGAGATAAAAAAAGAACAATAAGTGACTTTTACATGATTTATCTGCTTCCTGGCAGTTTTTTCTAAACGTGGCTGTTTATGTAGGAGTGACAAATGTGACAACAAAGATAATTCTCGGTTAATTCCGATGGGTCGAAAACCCGTTACATGGCGTTACAAAACATGACGTTATATAATAACGATGCCATACCATAACAGTTTCACGCTGGAGAGTGGGGCATTGGGAATTATTATACTACCATTCAAGGTTATCCCAAGTTATCATCAACAGTAAACGAAAAGGTTTAGAGGGATGTGGGAGTTTTAACAGGTGTTCATTTTTAATGTTGAGTAATCTGTCTAAATAAAACATCCTTTTAAAGGACAAGACCACCTAAAAACCGTGTTTTCTACATAAGTAAAACATTTTCTGTCAAATGCAATACAAAAATTCTGATGTTCCTAACTTGATCATAACTCTAGATATCATCCATTAAAGAGGAATACCGGAACCATTGGAATCATCGAATCCTGTGTACGACAGACTTCACTGATCTATCATTGGATAGTTCAGAATGGCTGACCAGCCAGAGTGCAGGAAAACTTAGCAGCACAGGATTTGATGACTCAATTGGTGCTTGTGATCCCAATTAACCCTTTATCGAGCTAATAATGTCTTTCATGTGTTTGAGGAAGATATTTATCTACTCATTTTAACAAACACTTATTATGTTTTATCATAAGTATTTAAGTCCATTTTTTGCGGATGCTTAATTTACCTCGGCAAGTGGACCAATAAGAAGGGCCAATAGGTAGGTTATTACCAGGCCTCTGGTAAACATTTCAGAGAGCACTCATGCTGTCTTGTCTAAGTTGGTCTGCTTGAGGAACATTGTTTTTCTAAGTCGTAGAAACGCTTGGGGTTTCTAAGTATGATCATTTGCTGTTCAGAAAATATCAATTAATCACAAAATCTATCGAATGTGGTAACAATCTTTTCTGCTTTGGGCAGAGAAAATAGCGTTTTAGTAACGCATGGCTAAATGACTGGAAGGTCATTATATATGCATTCACATCATGGCTTATAATATTCTATAACCGATAACTGATAAGGCTAAGTCTTCTGAAGGTTGGCCTTTGTACACTATTCAACAGTTTCGTGCTCTGGTTCTTTTCATGGTATTACGTTGTCGACGATTTAGCATCTATAAAGACTAATGGATCGAAAGTTTGTCAATAAGGAGAATAAGTCCTAATGACGAGCGTTAGTTGGTTCAGTACGCTTTCAGAAATATTTAATTTACGCTTTCTATAGTTAGAAACAGACATAGTATTTCCAAAGCCAATCACTCTTTTAATACAGCCATACAATATTTGTTTCAAAGCTTCACATGTGTTTGAGGAGCGGGGAGGGGCGCATGGTTTGGTAGTTCGTCTGTGTGAGGACTATTCTTATTTCGATGTACCGTGCACGATTTCGAGTCGGCCTGTCGACCATCAGGTATATGAGGGAGACACACGATGATAAATGACAAAACGCACGAACTTTATCGGATTAACGAGTCCTGACATCATCAATGACACGTTTAGTTTGGCACCACGCTTGTTTTGTTTTTCTTTGTCCACAGACGTGATCTGTTAACGAGTTTCTGATAGGTTGGATATGACGTTTCCTCTCGAATGGTGAACTGCTAGGGCATTTTGACCCTAGCAATGCGAAGATGTGTACACTAGAGCTGTCTATGAATAATGTTAGAATTCCATGTTCCAATTATTATAAGTACTTTAGTGTAATTTTGATAAGAGGTTTCCTTGGTCTAGTCCTATTGATCTTATAATATCAAAATGTCAAAAGTCTATTAGCCTGATCAGATGTATAGTGTCAACATCTTGGGGCGCAGACACAGCATTATAAACGGCCTCGTATTGGCTATTGCTGTAAAGCGTACGACTCCAAAACTGTCAAATAAAAGCAACAAATAATTGCAGTGTCAGGCCTCGGGATTTCCACAGGAACCATGCGATCAACACCACTTTCCGCATTGCAAAGACTAAGTGAAGAATTATCTCTTAGTATTACACGCGAAATGCCTGCGTTGAGGTTTGGTTTAAAGTTTAAAATTCATCTGCCACTCGTTTCTTACACTCTTCCGGGTATGACGGTTTGTTCACAGTCACCGTGCTAAAGCATTATTTTATTTGCTGTTCGATTTTCACGAATCCTACAGTTTTTCCTGATAGCGCTTACCTTCGCCTATTTCTTATTTCACTTTTCACATGTTTTCCACGATGGCACTTTGTGGTCCCCGACGTGTCGTTGCCCTCTCTTTAATCCTGAAGAATATGACCCTAAAGTGCGGTGAAACTTGAAGAGTCGTGGTGTCGTTTTGTCCCAGAATTGAAATACAGTTACCGTATTGTAAGTCTATTTCAAATCTCTTGTCTGTCTTTAATGCCCAGCTGGTATCTATTGTTCATTCATTATCTTGGATTTCTGATTTTAAGGTCTTGCTGGACCCCTTTGTCGATTTTCAGAAAACCTGCTGTATTTAGTTTATTATACAGAAGAGTATAAATCTGAACCATATATATGTATATATTTTTGGAAAGCTCGGATACTCAGAATTACATATTTATGAAATCACGAAAATAATTTTTTTTACATTGTGAACCTATAATGAGCGAATACACACCTTTATATGCCTGACAAATTGAAGAATATCAAAATACATTTCTGCGGTTTTTCTGGTGATTTTAATTTCTTCAACATTAGGGTTAGCTTGTCTAACAGGCGAAAGGTCGCTGGGCATTGCAAATTGTATCGAGTACAGTGTACTAGATAGTGTTCGATGGTTTCCAACACGAATCACACCTCACAATTGCAGTCTCTATGTTTGCCACATTTTGTAAACATCAAGTACCATCTAGCTTTGTAACGCAGACTGGGGACTTTGGGGTAAAGCCGCATCATTATTGTCTTACCAGGAAGGGACGAAGGGGATCTACTTTTACAAAAAGCCACACTCGCACACAAATTTGAAAATGTGTAATGAAGTTCAACATAAAAATGAAGAATTTTATTCATTTAAAATGATTCAACTTGTTAGTTTCTTGATAATTTGTTTGTTTGTTTGATTTGGATAACCGGTATCTTTAAACAGGGAATTGGGTGGATCTTCAGCTGAATGATATCAAAGTAGAGTCACGGTGTATTTATAAATCTGTAATTTGTCTTGCTACGACCGCACAATTTACGCCGTTTTAACGGATATCACTACATTTATAAATTCAAAATGTTACTATGTTTATGACCGAGCGGGCTGTACGTTAGGCATGGTGGTAAGCCCACTCCCTGTTTAATCAAATGTGTAATCCAATGTTGTGTAAATATGAATTGACAGGGAAATGCCCGGTTAGTAATCTGGATAGTGTTGTCTCGTCTTAACTGGAGAGAGAGGCGTGCCTTTGGAGCCGAACAGAATGGTAATTCCGGTTATACAATCTCCCTTGAATAGATTGGTCCCACAAAGTCAACCAGACTAAAAAAAAATGTTCTTAATCGAGGAGAAACATACTGGAACTGGTAGACCTATTGTGATGAATATGGTGGATTCTCGTATAGTGCCTGTTTCGCTAGTCTATCAGCTTAGGTTTACTCTAACCCCCCTACAATGTGTTTTTACATCTCGGCATTTTAATTCTAAACTACTGTGAATATTGAAACACATGGATATATATATTCTGAATCGTCTTTATCTGCAAAACTTACAGAAAAAAATATTTTACATAAAATAAATTTTTACTACCACTTTTTCAAATTGCTACATCTTTTACACCATTTACTGTTCAATTTTACATCAACGCGAAATACATAATATGAACCGAAAAAAGATTCAGTTTTTTTCCTGTTTGTCTTAGTTTTCTTGCAATATTGTGTTTAAGGTGAAAACTAAAAAAGAGTAAAAAATAGGGAAATTTCAACTTTTTATAACTTTATCTAAAAAACTTAAAAGATATTAAAAATTGTAATGACCATTTTTCAGCTTTATACGTTGAGATAAAATGTGCACAAAATTGGTTCTGTAGGTGTAATAACAGCCGAGGAGTAGGCATTTTCTCAAGTACAGTACACTAAAAAATGAAAACTGATCAAATGTAGTCAAAACACCTCTGTTGTAAATAATGTAGTCAAGTTTTATAATCAAAGTTAACGGTCTTCAATTCAATTCTTCACAAATTCAATTTTTTTGTATCGAGTCAGCTCTAGGATAAATATCAATATCTCGCAAAAAAATGGCAAAGTTTGAGCTGAGGGGAGTTAGAGTATCCTTAATCATTCCCCTGGATACTGAAGTGACATGGAACCCAAGCAAAACATACTGAAATACCTTGATGATAATGTGATGTTACATCATATGAAATTCACATATTATGTGTGGAGGGTGTGGACGTTTTTCATGGATTGCAATAGGGAGACTGCTCGCGCCATCCAAACTAAATAACTCCCTAATTAGTGAACTCAAATCGCCCTCAGGCTTAGTACGGTATGTTTTAAGGATATATTTGTACTTTCTTTACTTAATACTGGAGGAATAGTAACTTTCTAAGCGAGCAAAACGATTCACATTTAATGGTTATGTTGAGTGTAACTATTTCCAGATAACGTAAAAAAAAACTGTTAAAAATACTTTTAAGCATGGCGTCAAACACCAATCAATTATACCTATATTTTTGTAACAAACACCAATGTCCAGAATCTTGAATTTTGTATTTCGATTAAAAAATACTAACATAAAAGAATTGGATTCAGGTAAACTATGACAAGCTATGTTAGCAATTGTGAGCTCCATATTTTCTATAATAAAGAACTTGCTTTATGGCGTCACAAACATGCTTTTATTTCACAAAGCGGATTAATAATAATTCGAAAATTCAAATAAATTGTTAGATTTTACACTATTGTCGTCTTCATTAAACTGCATAAGTGATTTATGTATGCGCACTCGGAAATTCGAATAAAAAATAGTATGATTGTTCCTTGTGCCACGACGTCATTTGGGATTGATGTTGGTGTATGTCAACGTACAGGTGGCGCTACGTGGTGACACAGTCTAAATTTGGTTTCTGTATGTTAACTTGAAATCTATTGTCAACTATTAGCTTCCGGACATAAATTTGAAAACTGCTTATGGAATTCAAATCAAACTTTTAAATAGTACAGTGGGTGTTCCATTTGACAAGACAGATTTAAGAAAGTCCACGTGTCCAGATGTCGAGTAGGATTTTGTTTGGTGTATTCTTGTCTAGAAATACTGTCAGCTGGTAGATTCTATTCAAACTCGATTTTAATATTCCATGTGGCAAGGTCAATCCTTTGTTACCAAAAGGTTCACATGGTCAAGACATGGAGTGGTGATGAAAGTTGACAAGGAAATATTTCTAATAAAGCAATGTTCAAATTGGCATGTGGGTGGTTGGCAATCGCTTCTTGTTGCTCTCTATGCTAATTTTCTTAAGGAATCGTATATGTTGTGATGTCCTGTTTTGCGTTCTGTTCTTGTCCAGTGCAATCAATGAAATTGGCACAGATATGTACAGAATTAAGAGTACCTACTTATGTATACTGCTGACCTTAATTTGTGTATTCCAAAGCCATGTGAATAATTGGATAGTGTGCGTATGTTCCAGTAAACAGGCTTCCGGCGAACAACATGTGCGAGTTTGGGTGCATATTCATACATCTATTCACGTGCGAGCGTAATGATGATGTCACAGGAACAAGAATCACGCCATGTTTGGCCGATTGGTATACGTCATGGTTATGCGACAGAATATAATATTCAGTATGTTACATAATTCAGAACATTTTTGTTAATATCGGCTTTTGCGGCACGTGGTGTTCAGTTTATGTAAAACAACGTTACAACTGATGTGGCTGGTTGAAAATAAAAGCCTTCATAGACACTTATGGAAATGCTGTAAGGTATGCTTGGTCATAGACGACAGATGGACTAATATAGTTTTCTTTGATTCATGCTGCACGGCAATTCCAAATTGTGTATTGTGTTACAATGAAAGATAGACGACTAACTGTGAAGAGATATACATGTACGCGCAGTTCCAAACAGTCTGTTAAATTAATGTAACACTGCCAGAAAAATTGTCCTTTGAAGTGTAATGAGAATGTGAATTGCCGATGGATGTAAACTGACAAATGTTAATCATTTGTTTGAAGTTCATGTTACATATGTCGTTTATACTGGCGATACTGTAGCCGGTTTAGCTTCCAGATACAAGCACAAGTAGAGATCGACTAATTCTCTACTTGTCGATGAACTGTGACTAATGTGTTAAAGGCCCATTAAATTTGACACACATCCTGCGTGTAGTTATACAACTAATCTAGGTGTCAATGGTCTACTTCGTTATCACTGACAGAAGAAAGTTTCTTTCTATTGCTTAAATTCATTGGTAACTTTACAGGGAATTGCATAGATATGCATCTGTAGGACATCCTTTCATCGTCCCAATGTATTTATACAGTTTCCCGAATTTCACAAGAAGACAGGCTGCTGTCAGTCTTGCACGAACCATGCCGATTCTTCTCCCGTTAATTCTATCCGCCACGTCTGGTAGCATTACAGGTAAGATGTTTCGAAAACAAATGGCCGGCGTATATGACCCGGATATCGTTGACCTAGTATTCTGACAGGTTATTTTCAAAAATATTTTTTTAAAAGTGGTCTTGGTCTTTACAAAAAATAATCCTCGCCGCAAAAGTTATTTTATCCGATGTCTTCGACAGAATAACTAAAACTATTACAAATGTATTAATCTTTTTTAACAATCTGCATAATTTGGGGCGTAACATTTTTAAGTATTGTATTTTCTCTGCATTGACGTACCATACAAGCGACAGGCTAACTATATAACTACACATAGAATCGGGTAAATGGACAGAGGGTATGAAACAAAACGGTAATTCCAAAATATCTAATCCGCATACATCATTCTGCACGATACAGGAATTTCACGGTTTTAGCATTGTATATAGGTCTGTAGATAATTAATCAAGTGGGTACACAGTGCACCTTAGATTAATTAAGTTGCATTCTATTACAAACGGTTATCAAACTTATTCTATTTCGGGCATTTTTGTTTATTTACATTTGCACCACGATCAAATTACAGTAGACAGTATGGTTGATCGATTTTCAAATCGTAAATTTCTCATAGAAAATTTTAAGCTGAAATAAAAGCATTGAACATTCAACCTCTAATGATTTTTGTTCTACATTTTTTAGGACAAAGGCGAGTGTATTAATCCAGTTGTAATATACCCAACGACGACCGCAGAGTTAACTGCAATCTTCAACAAATCACAACATAAAAGGTTTCTGCTCTATGTGCAAGCTGTGTTTATCCTTCAGCGTGGCCAATGAAGGTAGAGCGGCAACGGTTTTAATCTAAGGAACATTGCCGTCAAAGTCTCGTTGAATCAAATGATCTGATTAGTTTTAGAATATATCAGATGTAGGTAGATTCTCCGGTAGAGCTTTAATGGGGGTGACACGGTGATTAAACCTCTCTGTTCAATTTAAGCCGACGTGACCAGTTACTACGGCTCTAAAATGATCACGCAACCTTACCGTCGGGAATAACGAGGCGCTTCCTGATAAATGGACCTGTAAATCCAAACTAATGTGATTTCACTACTGATTGGATATTTCCGAAGTGCCACTGTACCAAACTGAAGATTGCTTTCGCAGTACCATTGGAGCCCGTCGTTAATGACTTTTGACGTCACGAGCAAATGTTTATTAAAACCTTTAAAGCCAATGTCACACTAAAGCGACGAAACTCAACTCAACTCAACCAGTTGTATTACTACTTTGAGTGGCATTTAGAAGCTGGTAGGTATAGAACACAGACACATTGTTATGGATTAACAACTTCTAGATTTATTAGTTGTGTCTAGTTAAGGATAGTTGGTATAAGTCTGAAGTTCAAGTCACACCACCGTGACAGCACTCAACCATTCGTTGTAAGCTTTCTGACGAAACAGGGAAGGGGCGAGACCAACACCGCTGCCAGACAACGCTTCGAATGTTTTAACCGAAGAACGTTATCCGCCTATTTTAAGCTATAGATCATGTGACTTAAACTGTTGGTTGTATTAGTTGAGCGTGTCATTACAGTTGCAGTTCGTCGTGAACAAAGTCCGACCGAAAAGACGTTATGCCACGAGTCCCGACGCCGATCAACTATGATTGAACATGCTCAAGTTGATCCGACGACGGGACACAACTGACGTCGGTAAGGGTGTCACATCGAGCAGGCGGTTACCGACGGCTGGTTGAGTTGAGTCTCATAACATTGATTGATTGATTTAATCACTTGAAAATCTTAAAAGCTGGTAATGACTGACCACGCTTTTATTTTAAGGACGCATCTATTTTGATAAATCGCCAAAATAGAGACAAAAATCATTAATAAGGTATACTGGTACTTTATAACATATTTACGTAAAATGTCTGAGGCATTTGTCAAAGGTAAGGTGCATATATTAGTGTACATGTATTTTTGTGAAACTTTCCTAGGAAGTTGGATACTAGTTCTCAATATATTACACGGCAAACACCGTCAAAAAGTAAGCCAGAAAAGATCTCGAAATGGACAAGTATTTATTTTCATTATCATTTTTATTGCTGTAATCATTATTTATTTAAATTATTGTCAAACTCTACATAAGTCGGTGTTATGGAGGTCAAATTAGCACAAGCATTTTTGAAATAAAGACGTTGAATGCACTGGTTTTAATATAGCTTCATTGTGAGAAGTCGGTGCGACAGTCAGCGTGATGTTGGGACATCAATGAAATAATTAAAATATTAATCAAAGTTACTGACATACCCTTCATTTTTTGGTTTGTAAGTGTAGATAAAAAAAACTACCTCAGACACTGGGATACACCACGTCGTCGCAAGATGAAAAGGCAAAATTTGATACGCCTTATATTTGACAGGACCTATATTATGAGTTGGGGGGTGTTCATTCATTTGTCCATCCCCTCGATTGTTCGCCTTTTGGTTCCTTATCTAAAGCTAGACCAGACTTTCGTCAACATAGGCGCATTTTTTTGATGTAGCAAGATTTCGCTTGGGATACACTTTCAACCCATGTCTGCCCGCATGTCCGTCATCTAGTGGCGAAATCTAACTTGATTACAATCAAACTGTCTATCAGACTCTCGTGAGACATGGTACACATATCCCACGTAGCAAGATGATCTCTAGGATAGAACGCGGTGTATACCAGCCTTCAGTTGTCCCCACTTGATGAATTATTTTCCGGCGGTGAAGTTTCATGGTGTTAACCTAATAATCGATAAAAGGGCTCTGCTCCACCTTGGTAAAAATGGCCATGATGTCGCATTGGATTGTCCACACTCATAGAAATAATGGTTATTTGAGGGTTCTTTAGAACGTGAATGGTTCTATTTCGAACCATTAACACAAAAACGGTTCTTTGATATAAGAAGTAAAGGAGAAATACTTGGAACAGCTGGTATGAGGGTTCCATACAAAACCACAAACGGTTCCACCAGAGCCATCACGGAAGAACATTTAGGGGTTCTATTAGAGCCATATGTTTGTAAGAGTGTAATGTGGTACAACTTGGAGTAGTTAACTTGAAACACGATACCCACATTCTTCTTAAAACTTAGTAAAAGTATTTCATGTAGCAGGATATATCATTGGATTATGTTTTTGGGTTGTTTTTTTTTTTTTTTTTTGCAACGCAACAGACCTCCTCGTGTAACCCCTTCGCTGTAAGAGCACAAATCCAATAACAAGATCGATCCAACTAGATACCATAGTGAGATGAGACAGATGTTCCATTAGGATTAATAAGAGACAAAATTAATCTAATTTTCAGTCCCCAAGCTGCTAATATAAAACTATAACATTCGCCTTCGTACGTCTATGGCTTCGTTAGTAAGATTATCTTGGATAATGATCTGGAACAAGTCTAATTACCTTGATTATCACTCTGATTTAGCTACTCCTTGTTAATGTACCTGTGAGGTAGGCTCGGCTCTATAGCCATTTATAATATTATGTAAGTCTAAAGAGTAATGATACGGACACAGGGATGTAGATTAATCAAGACTGATGAATCATCTCATGTTCTACATAAGCCCAGAGACAAGTTTCTAAACAGACCTTAATCTCGAGTTGATGTGGATAATTTTCACCTATGCGTCAAAATTGTCTTTATACAGGATTCCTTTTGCTCTCCAATATCACCAACTTTGCATCCGGGCTGCCAGTCTCCTTATACAGAAATATCTCAATCGTATATAACTATAATTTCTACTTCTCTCTCACTAAGACTTATTATAGCCTACAAGAGAAACAGACTTCTAAAGTATCTACTGCTAAAGGCGAAGCGACTCGCGTATTAGAAAACTTGGAACACTCATTCGCCTAAGTTGTCATATTTGTTGATTCATTTTTATTTTCCAGACAGCCTTTTGTGTTTTGATTCATAGTTACCTAAGTTGAATATTTTGTTTACTACATATTTATCACATACTTGTGTTCTCTCGTAATGTGTGTAGATTGCCCATAACAACTCGATATAAAGATTTATTTAGAAACTTGTATCTATGAGGTTTATCTATGATGCTTGATCTAGTTTAAAGGTCTTCCCAAATGGTTGATACCTAGAAAAGTCGAGCAAACATGAAGTTTTC
>JAVFBX010103313.1:0-16167 GCA_034783855.1 Mopalia kennerleyi | reverse complement strand
AAAGTTTTAGGGGTTAAAATCCTTGGTTTGGTAGACTTCTGCTTATTATTGGATATTTGTCGATTGGTTGTTATTACTACTGGTCGAATTTAAACGTCATAGACAATTGAATAGTTATCGGAATCCTATATAGCTGTCGCTACAGCTCTAGTTGCAATTATTACTGGTTTGCACGGATACAAGCATTGGTAAAGCCGAATGTGTGAATGTTTAAGTTCACGCTATGGCGGGTAAAATTCTATTATGATGTCAGGGCTAAAACTTTGTAAGAACGTCACATGTTTGTACATTTTCTTCATCTTATCCTCTTTGGACACATGTGCCGATACGTTCTGCCCTTAAACGCACACGATGTACAGAAAACCAGGCTGAAGACCCTTAATGTAGATAGAACGATTTATTGATTTGTGCTTAACCCCGTGCTCAATGGTTTTTCACTTATTTGACGAAGGTGTATTCCAAAAATAATTTACTCTAGCACAACCATAAAATGTGAAGAGTGTTGATCTGGCTGGAATGTTAACCCTCCTTGAGTTCTTGGTGAATACCAAATGTCTCCAATCAAACTGCAAATGCCCCCGCCCTTTCTCCCACCCAACTGTAGAGCTAAGGCATGTTCTTTGGAGGAACAAGCAAGTGGATTGAATTTGAAAGTTGTGAAAATGGTAAACTTCTTTGTCATGGAAACAGGGGAAAATTACAACGATCAGTGGTTCAGTGGTATATTTTTCAGATCAAAAAATTCCAACAATTTCATATAAAGCGTTCACATTTTGTTCTTTTTCAGCAATCTGTGGTAAAACATGCCCTAGCAACAAACAGTGTGTCTTCAATAAAGCCGGGAAACCAACTTGTAGAGGTAAAGCATGTACTTAGGAGGAATCAAAACTCGGCTGTGTGGGAAAACTGTGAAAATAACTTTTATCGTAGGAAATGTGCAAATCTGTTTTTCTATGGCTTCCTGCATGCTTATATGTATAAATTTTGAAACATATGTCTCAAAGATATGCTTTAAACCTTCATAAATTATGAAACGTATTATTCTGACTGGGATATAAATATGTGCGCGCGAGTCAATCGAGTCAAGTTTAATTGTTTAGTTAAGAGGAAATCGTAATTTATTGCAAAGCGACCATTTCAACTATCCATATACTCATTCTTTATCAGCGTGGTACAATATATTTATGTCCAACGCTTTAGAGCTGTTTATACAAAAGCAAAATGAAGTAAATCATATAATATAACAATATATTTTGAATGATGAAGTCTTCTTCTTTCTAAGAATCATCCTATGAAAATAAACCAAAAGCCACGAAAATCTAAGAGATACGTTTTCTGCAACTGACGGCAGAAATAATCCTTAAACAAACATCATAACGTATCAATATAAAGTACCAAACAACCGACTTGTCGTTAGTTTGGGTATTTAATTTTTCAGTGCTCAGAACGAGTTTTCTAAAGCTATTGCATCTATTGATTCTATTTTTCAGGGCGAGCCTAAAGAAACCCAGTGCGTGTCAAATGACCCCGTCCACGAGATAAAGACAGGATTTTTTCGACGTATTTTACTACGTTCAAATACATTGTCAAGTTGATCAATATATCTGCAGTGAAAAAAAAAAGTTTGTTGTAGTCACTCTTTATATACCTTGACAGATACCTATATATCTTTCGTAAAAGTTATGATATTGGCACGCTGTTGTCCATTAACTAAAACCTATGAATCCGCTAATATTTTAGATAAAATCACAGAGACAATGTTTTAAATAGATCTTAATCTACAGACATCTCGAGAGACAGTAATGACCATGTACATGGTATATAAAGTATGTGATGAATATGTAGTAAACAAGATACTCGGTATGGGTGAAGAATCTATCAACGAACAAATTGATATTTCAAAGAAATAGAAATTAACCAATAAATATATCTGCTTAAGGCTGGTCGGCACCTTCGAGGTCACAATTTGTCTGTTTTTGTTTTATTTGTTGATAGGACAATTCACATTATTAGCCTACATTTAGTGAAACAATTATACAAAAATTCTAATTAGAAGTCCTTTCATTTTAAGTTTGAAAATTGTGATTCAGTGCATTGTCAGGGTACAGTCGGATGGTTTCTGCCCGAATTCTAGCATTTCATTTTTTGTCGATAGGCAATTTTTCAACGCTGTTTTCTTGAAAACTGTTTAAGCTACACCCGTAAAATTTGGCATGCTTATTAGAGACACATCAATCTGAAAAACGGTCCTTCACATTTTATAAGTTCGGCTTACTTTTGTAACTATTTATCTTTTAATGAAAAAAGTCAAATTTTCATCATTAATTTTAGAAATACTAATATAAAAAGAGAACTAGGACGAATTTATAACATTTGAAGGAGATTATTTAGTTTAATATGTCATCATCAAGCATGTCGAATTTTAGGGTTGTAACTCAAGCAGGTTTTGATAAAACAGTGTTAAAAATTGCCTATCGACAAAAAATGAAATGTTAGAATTCGGGCAGAAACCATCCGGCTGTACACTGACAATGCACTGAATTACAATTTTCAAAATTAAAATTAAAGGACTTCTAAGTAGAATTTTTGTATAATTGTTTCACTAAATGTAGGCTAATAATGTGAATTTTCGTATTGACAAATAAAAAAATAGACAAATTTTGACCACGAACCTACCAACCGTAACACTGGTATTTCAACTATTGGAAACAAGTTTTTCTTGCACTTAACAGCATTCCGATTTAAAATGGGGTCATTCCAATCAAATTTCTGGTTTTAATGGCATCAAAATGATACATAATAATGATTATAGTATACCAGACGATATGAAACGTGTAAAACCATACCGCTAAAGGTAGGGTTTTCAAATTTTGGAAACACACTGGTCTTGCACTAAACTACATTCCTATTTAAAATGGTGACTTTCCAATCAAATGTACCTTCCATGGCAACATAATGATACATAATAATGATAACATTATCTCAGACGACGAGAACACGTTTAAACCCATACTGCTTAACGCAGGGTTTTCAAATTTTGGAAAAACATTGCTCTTGCACTAAACTTTCCAATCAAATGTTCCATCTGTCTGTCTGTCCGTCTGTATAGAGGGCATGAACAAGATAAAAACAATACCACTTAACACAGGGTTTTAAATTTTGGAAACACATTGTTCTTACACTATACTACATTCCTATTTAAAATGGAATCATTCCAATCAAATTTAGGGTTGGAAAACCATAAGATTTAACTATTTCAACAAATTTTGAAAATACATTTGTCTGACACTTCTATTTTAAAATTGGGTCATTCCAATCAAACTTTCCTTCTCTCTGTTTGCCCGCCTGTATAGAGTGCATGCACAAAATAAAAACAATACCAATTAACACAGGGTTTCCGAATTTTGGAAACACATTGTTCTGGCACTAAACTACATTCCTATTGAAAATAGGGTCATTCCAATCCAATTTCTGGTTTGCATGGCAACATAACGATACAGAATTATAATAATAATAGTATACCAGACGACGTGAACATGTTTAAAACCATACTGCTTAATGTAAGGTTTTCAAATGTTGGAAATGCATTTGTCAGAAAGTAAACTCAATTCTATTTAAAATGGGGTCATTCCAATAAAATTTTCCATCAGTCTGTCAGTCCGTCTGTATAAGGGCATGAACAATACCATTTAACGCAGGGTTTTCGAAATTTGGAAACACAGTAATCCTGCACTTATCTACATTCCTTTTTAAAATAGGGTCATCTCAATCACATTTCTGGTTTCCATGGCAACTAAATGACACACATTAATAATAATTAATGTTCTTTGTTGTTTAATGTGTACACTGACGATGTTACTTAACGTCTAAATAATACCAATACTGGATTTCGGATGGGTTATGTTTCTCTTAATTACCTGTCCTTTGCAGATGACATGAGTCTTATTGCCCCGTCAATTCCTTCTCTGCAGAAAGTGCTAAATGTTTGCTATGAATACTCGATTGAACACGATATCTTGTACAACCCAACAAAATCTGTATGCATGCTTTTTCAATCTAAGAATGTAAAATATCATAAGATGCCGGACTTCTACTTAGGCTGTAACAAGCTAACCTATGTAACATCTTATAAGTACTTGGGTCGTATTGTTAATGATTTGCTAAATGATGACGATGGTATTAAACGTCAGTATAGATCGCTATGCATACGATCGAATATTAATTCGAAAATGTGTCATGTGCATGCTCTGTTGATGTTAAGCGACTGCTTTTTCAATCCTATTGTACCAGTATGCATTGTCCAGGTCTATGGACCAAATTTACTCAAGCGTGCTTGCAAAAACTTAATGTTTGTTATAACAATGCATTTCGATGGCTTCTCGGACTGACGAGTCGATAAAGTGCATCAGGTACGTTTGTTACCAATAATGTGATCTCTTTTTCTAAACTCCTTCGAAAAAGTATCTATAGCCTGAAAAGCAGATTAATTTTGTCGAAAAACTCTGTTGTGCTGTGTTTTCCTGTTTACGGCATTAGTGCATCTCTGTTGGTTAACAGATGGAACAGCGTGCTACTTAACTAAATGTTTATGTTAAAGCCAATAAACTGAGAATAATCAACTGCCACTAAAATAAAGGAAGGTCCCAAAATGTCCTTTCTCACATTAATAATATATATAATATATAGTTCTGTTGTATGCATGATGTAATATGGACCTTGAGTCTGAAATAAAGATTATTATTATTATTATTATTATTATTATTAATAATCTGACTGACATCCGCATCCTTAACATTGTTGAAAAATGGTGACTGTGTGAGAAGTGGAAATTAAATTTAAATGATCAAAATGTAAAATTATTTCTTTCGCAAATAAAAAGAAGTTCTTATGTAATGTTTTTAATATTTCATCTTTACAGTCGACAATGCGATAAATTTTGGATTTTACATGTTACATTCATACTCAACAAATCTGTCGCCCCTGAGCTAGCTAGCGCGCAAGACAGCGACACTCAGATATAGAAGCGCCATGCCAGTGTTGAAAACCATAGAACAGGGGAGACGACTCTCGACGCACTGAAGTCAGCCGGACTATTTTCACAGTTGCTTATCGTGATAACCGGTGAAGCGGTCAGACTTTGTTGTCCAACTACATATGCCACGAAAAGAATAGGCCCATATAATTAAGCTAAATACAAATTATTGCATTTAAAGAGATCAGGTAATGGTAACTGGTGTTGAATGTAATTTTTGCTTGTTTGTTAATATAAATTTAATTAAAAAAGACAACCAGCAGCCGCTTGCTCAAACTGCTTTTAAATTAATTCTGGATTAGGTAATGGACGTCACTCCGGCCATTGAAGGCATATATCTAATAAAGGATTGCTGATTTAATCTGCTATTAGATACCATTGCAAATCTTATATGCTTGTGAGCAACAGGGCACAGATGACTATAGTTTAAGAAATGATACCACCTTTAAACTTTACAGCTTGCTTAATTTGCACTGTGAGAACAATAACGTTGTTTTCAATAATTAACCCCTCAGGCATTGTACGAGGAAGGTGGCTACCGTTTCCCAAATTCTTCAATTCTTTATTAAGCTTAGGCATCACTGCCACTTGCTAAATGGTTACAATAATTTGGTCGCTCTTCAAATTCTACTAGCAACTGCGATCAAGAAAAACTTGGTCGAAACAGTAACCAAGATTTTGTAGGTCGAAACATGACTGCGACCAAGAAAAACTTGGTCGCTCTTCAAATTCTACTAATACTGCGACCAAGAAAAACTTGGACGGAAAAGTAACCAAGGTTTTTTTGGTCGAAGTATGACAGCGACCAAGAAAAACTTGGTCGCAAGGATGGGTGACCAAGTTTTTCTTGGTCAAAAATTTTGACCACCTTTTTGTGACCAAATTTTTTGTAGCGATATGTAGTTTACGTCGTATGTATGACGATATGTAAGACATCTGGATATGTACAGTCGCTTCGATTTTATTATTGTACGTGATGAGTAAATTTATTATATGGTTAACGATTAGTTTACATTGTTGCGACCCGCTCCTTGGAAGTGACATGTCCCGCGAAAAATGTTATTTCCTATGTTTGAATGCAGTTTTTTGTTAATTTGGGATAGACTTTCCTTGGTATATTGTTTATGACTCATACGTGGGTTGAATTAAATGAATAAAATACAAACTCCTGAGCTACTCCACGCAACCATTTACAAGATTGAGAAAGGCCCCAGCATGTGGGCCGAAAGTAAACCTGGAGTGTGTGTTTTATTTATTTACGCTATCCTTGTTTCAAAAGGTTTAGTTTGCAGACTCTGAGACCCGCTTTTCAAAGCTAAAGTGAGGAATTGGCTAATTAGGCGAAAATCAACATTTTACCTACTGTTATCATTACCAAAAGTTGTCACAGTTTTGTTTTAATCAAGTCTAAAAGATTTCGGTTACGTTTTTGTTATAGAAAATAAAGAACACATAGATCAGCCTGGGTTATTTATGTGGGGAAAAAAGACTTGACAGATTAAACCAAACCATCATATATTATTTAAGTGTAAAGGACATTCGTGTTTCAAATTGAAACGATACAAACTTACCCATCAGTATGTTGGCCTTGAATATCGACAGACCAAAGAACACTTCGAAATATTTCGGAGCAAAGGCCATCGAACCCGCCGTGCTTAGGAAGTCAATAGATTCAGCAATCACTATACATACATACGTGAAGTTTGTAAAGAGCCTCAATACTGCCACAGGCATATCTTTAAAAAGAAAAAAGCACAACTGTTGAAAAACACGTTTCGATACGGTCAGAAAGTTGAAAAGGGTTCTTCTTAAAAGGAAACGACCTCACTGATTATAGAATTAAAATGCGACTCACTTCAACAATTACATTTCAAGACCTTGAAATCGTCGCCGTATGACCACAATATATTATATATCTAGTAAAATGTAAAACGGGATGTAGAGACTTCTATTTGAATTTTGACAGGGAAAACTTCTCCAAGAGTAAACCGCAATTCAATTGGGAATCAGTCTATGGAATTAAATATACAATACGATATTTCTTTATTCTTTTTTGCGTGACGAGCCATATGGTTCCTCTCCTAAACAAGCATTATACAATTTAAAGGTTTGGCAAAATTCTTTGTAACATCAGCTAAATTTAGAGGGACGAAGCTGAAATGGTTTCAATAGAACATTCTTATAAATAGTCTGTTTACACGATAGCCTATACCGCAAGCAAATTTTTGTATTTTGTACATTTGAAGACGGGACGATATCTCAGCTATAGGGTTGCCGTATTTCTAGGTCCATTTAGTAAGTGTTAGAAAAGTGGCTATCAATCTAAAAGTAACTACCGAATTATTGCCGAAAAGGTCATTGTTTTTAAGCTTTTCAGAAAACCGTAATAGGCTTATATATTATTGTATTGTGACTACCGAATTTATTGCCGAAAAGGTCATTGTTTTTAGGCTTTTCAGAAAACCCTAATAGGCTTATATATTATTGTATTGTGGGTTCCAAATTGTTCATATAAGAATGAATATGCACAATCAATTACCTTATTCATAAACCTCAAGGGATAACTAAAATGTCTGTATATTCAAGATATGTGTATGCGTTACAAACATGGGGAATGGTTGACCTTATTGGTATTCGTTGACTCTCCTGTTCTATGTGTTGTAACTGAGCATAGCTACGCGTCTCCAAATGGTAGTGATGTAATAACACTCACCAAGTGCACCATTTTAAATAGTGCAGAGTGAAGAATCCGTCGCAATTTGAGTGAAATACCATTGCGCTCGGTGTTAAACACCTATCAAACAAATAAGAAAGTGAACTGTTACCCTGTCTAATGAAGGAAACGTCGTGGCGTAGTGGTCGAACGTGTCCCAATGGCGGCAGATGTTTGGGAGGAGGACGGGGTGGATTCATGGAGGTAATGGACTGTTACTCATTTTCAGGTAGTCCCAAAACATAATTCTGTAATTTCCGGATAAAATTACCTTTCATCTTCTCGAAAATGCTTTTGTCGGTATCATGGCGTTGTTGTTGTTCCTTAGTAGCAACCCGTACTTTTTCGGTATCTTTTGACTTAATTTCTAACTGTCGAGGAAAGAGGAACAGGGGCCAACACAAGACGAGGGACGCAAATCCGAAAATGATAAACCCTAGCCACCAGGCTCCAATCCATCTTGGATCCTTCACCGTCAAAGTTGTATCTGAAATTGTATCCAAGCTTGGTAAAATACACATATCAAAAAACATGATTGTTGTAGCAATATTTACATGTTTATTAGTTCGATCAATTGTGTGTTCTAAGAGAACACCCATGCATCACATTTTAGTTTATGGTTCAGAGAGGCTTCGTCATTTATTGCTTGAAGTACACTGCTGACATGCGAAATAGACCTGCCCTTAATTCCATCAATCAACCATTACCAACAAACAAACCAGCGAACCAACCAACCAACCAGTTCGTCTGTCCGTTCGTTCGACCGTGTGTCCAGCAGTCAGTCGTCAAGCATAGCAATCAATCAATCAAAAGTCAGCCAACCTTTCTATCGATCAATAAGCCGATCGATCGACAAATCACTCAATTTGACAATCAAAACAATCAATCAATATATAAATCAAGCAACTCAATAATCAAGCAATGTATCAGTCAGTCCGTCTATTTCTTAACGCCGTAGATATTTGCTGTCCAGAAAAGCCAGATAAAGGCGTTGCAAGGCCTGATCTGAACTATCATACCTGTAAAAACGTTTTTTTCATAGATAATGTTTACCTTCTAATGTAACATATATCCTGCTTATTTGAGCACCTACGGCAAACGCTATAGCTGGTCCAAAAATGGAGAGACACGCTATGATACCTGCAACATAAATCCACAATATTTTGTAAACCACGCGTGCACTTAGTATCTATACTAGATAGAAAGACGTACGATCCTTAAGGATGGTTTGGGGGCGGCACATTTAGGGGAAACAAAGACGTACGATCCTTAAAGATGGTGTGGGCGGCACATTTAGAGAAACATAGACGTACGATTCTTAAGAATGATGTGGGGAGGCACATTTAGAGAAACATAGACGTACGATCCTTAAGGATGGTGTTGGGCGGCACATTTAGAGAAACCAATCGAGTCAGTGACTCGATTGGTGTTTAGGGTGTAGTATAAATGAGATAAAGGTATTGGTCGTGTCTTTATTGTCTAGATCCATCGATCCTCCGTCATTTTGGCACCTCGGTTTCTCGATCTGCCGTTATTTTGACACCTCGATCCCTCGATCCTCCGTCATTTTGATCCCTTGATCCTCCGTCATTTTGACACCTCGGTCTCTCGATCTTCCGTCCTTTTGACACATCGATCTCTGAATCTGCCGCCATTTTGACACTTCGATTTCTGAATCTGCCGTCATTTTGATACCTCGATCTCTCGATCTGTCGTCATTTTGGCACCTTGGTCTCTCGATCCGCCGTCCTTTTGACGCTTCGATTTCTGAATCTGCCGTCATTTTGACACCTCGATCACAGAATCTGCCGTTCTTTTCACACCTCGATCTCTCGATCTGCCGTCATTTTGATACCTCGATATCTCGATCTGCCGTTATTTTTATAGATCGATCTCTCGATCCTCCGTCATTTTGACACCTCTGTTTCTCGATCTACCGTCATTGTGACACCTCGGTCTCTTGATCCGCCGTCATTTTGACACCACGATCTTTGTATCTGCTGTCCCTTTGACACCTCGATCTCTCGATCTGCCGTCATTTTGACACCTCGGTCTCTCGATCTGCCGTCATTTTGACACTTCGATCACAGAATGCAGTTCTTTTGACACCTCGATCTGTCGTCATTTTGACACCTCTATTTTCTCGATCTGTCGTTATTTTTATACCTCGATTTCTCGATCCTCCGTCATTTTGACACCTCGATCTGCCGTCATTTTGACACCTCGATTTCTGAATCAGTCGTCCTTTTGACACCTCGATCTCTCGATCTGCCGTTATTTTGACACCTCGATCTCTGAATCTGAATCCGACGTCATTTTGACAACTCGATCTCTGAATCTGCCGTCATTTTGATACTTCGATCTCTCTATCTGCCGTCATATTTGACCCCGGTTATTGAAACCGATATGCTTAAAACTGTTTATGTTCGATACATGAATAATTTTGTTAAATTTTGAAAATCGAGATTTGAAAAAGTTACGTATTATTGCAATGCTGCGAGATGTAAAGTAGCCCAGATATATCTGGAATCTTCTTGGAGCATTAGGAATTAATTTATTTAAAGTAATGCGGTCCATTGTCGCATTTCAATGGCATTGTGGTTTTGGCCAGTTCTTAAGTCTTCATGTGACGTTGGCTGGACAGGAAGTTTCTCGTTTCTCCGTTCTGCGCATTAGACATTTACGAAATGACAGATGAATCTTGATTGATAAGTTGATTAATGTTTTACGCCACATTCAGCGGTATGTCAGCTACGCTGCGGCGGGAACATAGTAAATTTATTTTATCTAAGGTTCTATATTTAAAGATAAATTGCAATCTTTCGTCACTCTTGTCAGTTAATATCAAAAAGATAAACAAATCAGCTGAAAATGATCAGGTGTTCAAGTTATTGGGGTATTTTCCTGGGTTTTTGTTTTTCTTTATACAATATTATGTCAATACAGGTTTATCAAATGCTTCATTATGAATCTAAAAGCTGTAAATATTGTTTTTAAACCTGTGAGATTTACAAACATTCATCAACATCATTATCCAGTTTGGGGTTTTAGTGAGCCACCAGCACTTTGTGTTCTCTTGGCTTTCAGCCGAGGGTGGTTGCCATTTGGCCGCCCTCGACAAGGCGGAGGTGGGCGAGCTGTAGAGGGAGGAAACCTGCAGACCACCCCCACCCCTTCCGAGGCATCAAAGCGGTTTGCAAGAGAAGTCGGCTCCGATACAAGGGACTTGCTTGCTGATGATTTCGGAGAGAGAGGTCCACCCCTCTCGATGTTAGTTGCATTGATTGGATATTCGCATTCAAACGTTTGAACAGACATTTGGGGGCCTTGGTAAGGCTAGCCTCGTGGCCAGATATTGTTTAGTATTAGTTTGATGATAACTGAAAGAAGAAAAGAAGTTAAAATGACTGATTGATACCGTTAGATAAGATCAATTGTGTATATATTGTTTTATCTACAATGAATATCAGCCACAGCGGACGTGGCTTAGTGGCTAGTGCGTTTGCCTAATAAGCCTACTTCGATGTACAGTTCATCGGTTCAAATTCGTCTGTCGTCCCTCAGGTATATGGGTGAGTCACACGATGTGGCTCAGGCAATGGCGGTGGTGGTTTTGACAAAGTTCCCTCCCAGTTTTACACCGTATCGTTCTTGCACCACTTGTGTACTAAGTTAACATCATTAGTGTCTTCAAACTACATGTGAGTATTTTGCAAAGCCCATCTAATAACGACCGCTACCAATAGACTTTCGCACGAAGTCCAATAACGGTTACATTTTTAGTAACGAGCTAATAATAATAAGGCCAGTATAGACCAAATCGTCTCCAAAAATCAGTTTAGCTCTCATTGACACGTTTGGTCGACTCATCCAAAAAGTTGGACCAAAGCGCTTATCCTTATATTTTGGTTATTTTACAAATTTCAAAGATTATAAAAAGAATTTACTTAATTGTGAGAAAATACAGAAATTAATAACTAGCAGCTAGATTGTTTTAGTGTGGACATAGCATATTCGATTAGATGTTTTGCCTGTCCAAAACATTCATGGAACCTTTGATAAGCAACGATGTCAAAATCGTATGTAAGTTTCCATATTGCAATGCGCAAAATCATATTTTTGGTTTCAATGGAAGAGAAATTTTGAGACTTCGTCCGGGAAGTTTCTTTGATTGTTATCTGGAACAATATAGATTTTTATGTAAATCTTACGCCGTTCAAATTATAGACAGATCCAATCAACCCCTAAATTGATCGGAAGCTTGTCAGTGTTCTTCCCACCACACATGTTTAAAAGAAAATTCTAATTTTTTTTATGAAAAATTAAATTCTAGATTCGATTCTTGGAGCGAATACACACAGCAAGTTTTTCTTCAAACTAAGAACAATTTAGCCACAGTTAAATTTTTCGGTTTTCATTTTAACAGAATTTGAAATAATTACTCTGATAACTTTCATGTATAATTTATTATTTATCACTCAAATAAGTTTAAAATTGGATTAGTTTGTCTTTACCTTAAGAAATATCTAAACAGCTTTCTGAACATAGGCCCTTTGGAATTCGGTAGCTTCAGGAATTATCAGGAAAGCGGCGAAAGATTTACATAAAAGTGAATGTTTTTCAATATGAAAATGTCGAAAGTCGCTGGATGTGTTCCCATTCATGAAATAAATGGGAACTCACCATGGTTACCCATAGCTATAAAGACAGCACAAATACGGACTAGCACAGAGCAAAAAATAGGACATATGACAGTCACAATCAAAAGATCCAATCAATAGTATTGCACTTTCTTTGTGACGCGAAACTACCACAGTGTTAATATTTTATATAATTCTGACTTACCTATAAACATTGCTGTCTTAGTTTTAATCACATTATCGTCGATGTAGGTTTGTGTCAATGCCCTACGGGGACATTTGGCTACACCTTGGAAGAACATCCCCACAGATATTATACCTAGTGCTATGAACTTCGCATCACTCTGACTTTTGACCTCCGATTTTAGACACGAGTCTATTACCAAAGGCCTGGATATGTTTTTACTGATTGGTAACATGGATAACTCTGTCTGGACACAAACGCTTTCTCCTCGGAACTTGTCGACGACCAGTTCTCGTGGTGAGAGAAAAGACACGTTGGTGGTATCTGTTAGTATCAAGTTTGGCTCGGGTGATATGAAGTGTGGAACTGCACTGATTAAAGCTGAAATTCCAAAAATGACCACACATACTCCTAAGATTCTTGGTTTATGTGCGTTCCTCGAAAAATGGCTGACGAAAAGTACAAATGTCAGAAAACCAATATCATTCATGCTGAGAAGTATACCAGTTTCTGAGCTGCTTAGTCCAAACTGTTTTTCCAAAGTGGTCACTTGTGACGTCAGATACGTGCTCAAAGCTGACGTCATAAGACTTGAGGTTCCGAAAAACAGAGCAAAACTTATCATATTACTGAAGACTTGCAGCCCTTTTGGTTTGAATGGTCCTATACCGCATCGCGTGTCCGAAGTCTTGATATCAATGTCAGGTCGAGGAGAGTTGACTAAGGTACAGTCCTCAGGAGACCAGCTCTCTACTAATGTCCCCATGATTCTCTATAACCTTAAACTGTCTGCTTTTGAAATATTCTGAAACAGAAAAACAACAGTCTTTAATGAGTTTAGTGAGTTTGGTATGCATTACAACCGCTGATTAACGGCAGTTTATTTGTGGTAAAATAGCCTTTCATCGGTACTGGAGAAGAATTAACTTTTTTTTACATAGCAAACCACTTGATATTTTATGGGTGCGCAAGTGTCGATTGCAGTACTGTGAAATACCCTTGAGTCAGCTTTGTCACTTAAAACATGTAATTAAAAAGTAAATCGCAATAAATGTTGTGTATTGAAATGGGAAGAATTTACATTGCGGTAAGGCGATTTATAAATAATTTAAGGATAAAATTAAGACAAGGTACACAGGTAGTAGACCAAAGTCATAAGTCCGAGTAACGGCAAGATACGCATGTTAAGTTTGATGTTAACATCTGTAACTCTTCCGTTTCTCCGAGTTGTAAATTTTGTGTACTATGTCAAACTATTCAGTGAAAATCACAGTACAAAGGTATTGTAGCCCTGACGACGAAAATGCTCGTTTTGATCATCTCGACGTTTCGGCGATTTATTTGGCAATCTCCAGGCGAAAAATCCTCACAAAATACAACCGTTTGATAGCCCGGATTCAGAATTACGTATCTTTTTGCGGAGCTGTTACTATAGGTTTTAGCTATTTCCTCTAACAGCTGCGGATTTAGGGGGGGGGGGGAGAAGGGGCGCTCGCCCTCCTTTTGGGGCTCAAAAAACAAGAAGAAAAGAAAGAAAGAAGAATACAATAAAATCTTGCAGTCTAAATGGAAAGGAAACAAGGTATTAGTAAAGTCTGGAGTTGTGTTTCATAAGTTTGGAGTATTTGACTGGAAAACAATTTTTTTAAACATATCTCATTACCTAAAAAAAATCTTTAAATTTCTTGATTGTCGTGCAGGCATAGAGGCCTATAGGCAAATCCAAATCTCGTGATGAAGCACAGATAAAAACGAATTTGGTTTCGATAGTCTCACTAGTTTGGTAACTTTGATCAAACACTTCTGCATCATAAAATAGTTCTGTTTCTTATTTAAGGAACGATTATTTTTAAATGGATAATACAATACCAATCCTATCAAGGTCATCGCTCAGAATATATTTTTAAAATCAGGCTAGTTTTGCTAAAACATAAGTCTGTACTGCGATCCTTTGTCCAATATTCTGTAGCAATACTCTCTTCAATAGAGTTGTATAGCTTTTTGAAAAGTCATATTGACAATGTTTTCGAAACACTTCAAAACCTGCAAAGTTGTTCCGATATAAAAACTCTAATTCCTTGGTGGTGATTATTTAATTCAATGTTGGCACGTATGAATGTAGAATCCCAGTCCATCTTTGTCCAATCATAATGAGTAATAGGGCACTGTTACTTTTTGACTGCAACAAAATTGTGTTAGACTTGTGGCTTTTGTATTCTGTGTCAGGTTCTTTTTTCAGAGGCCGCCTAGGCCCCGGAAGCTCCGCAAAATGAAGAGGCATGTAGAGGCGATCTCAGATAACAACTACAACGGATATATACAGCAGTTGGTAACAATGGAAAATGTCATCATGACTACATTTGTCATTGTTACCAACTGCTGTATATGTCTACCCATTATAGTAGTTTGTCTTTATCCAAGCCTTTAAGTTTGTCCTGTTCTGTTGTCTGTTTCCACCACTACTTTTTTAGAATAACTGAGCCATGCTGGGTACCTTTGTGTAAATCATACTCTAACACCTTTGCTAAATGTCATCCCTGTTCCCCCTGTGATATTGTGTAAGCCATTATATTTCACTGCATATCAATACTATACCCACTACCACGAACTTAACATTTTCCATATACCTGATGATGGATCGAGTTACTATCCAAAAGCTTGTTAAGGTAAAGTAAAACATAAACAAAGTGATCTTTGTCGCGTTATTTTTGAAAAATATATTTATCAGTTGATCTAAAAACCTGTATCAGGTAATGGCGACGAATGTATGAGGCCCAAGATGGTATGCGCAGTGCATTGTGGGACTTCCGAGTAAGCCGACGCTGATACACGCTCTCTGGTCAACGGCTGGTTGTATATACAAACGCCTTCTTTTTAATCCGCTGACAAAAAGCAATGTTACCGAGGATTGGCAGAACGGTATTACTGCATGCGCTGGCAATCAGTTGGATAATGCCATTCAGTACGTTTCTGGCTGCACTTGTGGAGGTAGATAAACAAAGTAGATTTGTTTCGGAAAAATATAAACATCCTAGCACGACGTAAGGACGGACCAATCAATATATACGTCCGATTGACAGTACAGTATTGATGCTGTCCGTTCGTCCGTCCGTCCATCCATCAAATCATGCATCCATAGAAACATCTATCTATATCTTACTTTATTTCATACATTCTTACTTTTTATTTAATTATTTGTTGGATTGGTTGTTTGATTGCCCCCAAAATATTAATCAGGAAAGATAATTTATCAATTAAAACCATTACGTAGACAAACAATACTTTCTAATGTTAGTACAGAATCTCAACTTTACTGCCTGTCAATTTGTTTTGAATATTGTTGGCTTAGTTCCCAATCGTTTCAGTTTTTTTAAATGTTCTTTTAACCAAAATTTCACCATGCCTAAATTTCGAGCTGCTTATTCTTCTTTTTTTCGTCTAATGAATAAACCAAAGGGTGTTGTGAGGGAGGTCGACGCTGTTTCCCCGATGCCCTCATCTATACGGGTTAAAGGGAAAGACCAACGATTTTAGACCTAAACTTATTACTTTTAATGAACATTTTCAAAGACAAACAACTGTAACTCACTTGCAATTG